>JAQSNX010002621.1:0-103608 GCA_029532605.1 Oreochromis grahami | reverse complement strand
TTTCACAGCTCGGACATTTTCCTTTTTACACACATATGTAAGCATTGAGCCAAATTTAGTAATGCCAACATATTAAACGAACAACATTTGTCTCTTATATATAATACATGTATATATACACTGTCAAAGATACTTGTCTTTGAGTGAAGATTTGAAGGTGAAAGGTGAAGGTGATAGGAAATATAAATAACTGCAACTTGAATCTTTACTGAAGCTCAGTATTTGACAGAGTTCAAACTCACTGCTGTAAAAACTAATAATGATTAATATAATAACTATAATATTGGCCATATTATATTTACATTACCAAAGTGAGATGATTTTAGTCTCATGAACAACATTAGCTAATTGTTATTTACTAACTAATCTTAAATGACTTCAGTACAGAAATGAAGCCCAACAATCATGTTTTACAGTCCTGTGGTCTCAACTAATCAAAGTGACGTCATAAAAAAAAATGAATGAACAAAAAAAACATTTTTTCTCCTTCATTTCTGTCAAACAATGCTGTTTGTCGCGGTTAGTAGCCTGAGCAGCGCGACGAAGGCCAGACCGTCCCATTTCACGGGCCTCTCACCCCAGCACTTCTCTTACTTTGTAGTACGCGCCGTATGTAGTACGCGAACTGCGCGTACTCCGAAGCGTGCGGTCACTGGATTGGGACACAGCCTTGGACTGCTTCAATAGATTCTGACAAACCATCAGGCAATTCAGGAGGGGGAAGCAGTGCTCTACCTGCACTGTGTATAGTGCGAGTGCAGCACTGCTGACTTCAATGGAGGATATTTTCGGGCGGTGAAAAGAATACTACAACGACCTTCTTAATCCCACCGACACATCTTCCATAGAGGAATCAGAGTCTGGGGATGAGGAGGACAACTAAGCCATCACCAGTGGTGAGGTCACTGAGGCAGTTAAACAACTCCTTGTTGGTAAGGCCCCTGGGGCGGATCAGGTTCATCCTGAGTTCCTGAAGGCTCTGGATGTTGTAGGGCTGTCTCGGTTTACATGCTTCTACAATGTTGCAAGGAGATCAGGGGTGATATTTCTGTATTGTGTCATGGCTACTGGACGGAATCACGCGCAGACAGTTCTTTCTTTGCACACAAAAGGAGATAATTTATTTACAATAGGGATCACCTCAGTGCTATATATATATATATATATAGTGAGCTGGGAGGGGGGTCCAGGGCTCCAGGGAGAGAGGGGGTAATCCACACACACGTTTCCTCTTCCGCACAGTCACCACCACAGCTCCTCTGCACACACTCACTCCTCTTCAGCCGCACTCGCTCCAAAACTCCACTCACGCCACCACACCCAGGAAGGGTCCGTGATTTGGTCCAGAAGGGGGATATCTACACATAGAATTCACTGTTAGTTCCACAGTAACGTACACACAGGGAAATCTTTTGAGAAAGCCGAGAGCACGAACTCAGGAGGTTCAACGTTCCAGCGGTGAGCTGCTCTGTGCCACTGCCTTAAATAGCAGCTGGGGAAATCAGCCAGATCAGCAGCAGGTGGAGACAATCACACAGGTGTGTGGGCCAAGAGCTAGAGCCCGTAACGAGCTCCGCCCAGGCAGAGAGGAGGAGAAAAGGCATGAAAAAAGACAACAACAAAACCTGTAGCCAGCATGAGCCAGCCAGAGAGACACGGGGACCACTACATATTGGCAGACCGGGGTTGTGGTTCCCATATTCAAGAAGGGGGACCGGAGGGTGTGTTCCAACTATAGCGTGATCACATTCCTCAGCCTCCCTGGGAAAGTGTATACCAGGGTGCTGGAAAAGAGACTCGATCCATTAGTCGAACCTCAGGTTCCTTAAGAAAAATGCGATTTTTATCCTGGTCCTAGAACACTGAACCAGTTCTATACCCTCTCGAAGATACTTGAGGGTGCATGGGAGTTTGCCCAACCAGTCTACATGTGTTTTATGGACTTAGAGAAGGCATTGTATCAGCACCTCCAAGTCAGGTTGTATATTCAATCCTTATACAACCACTGCAAGAGCTTGGTCCACCTAGCCAGCAGTAAGTTGCCTCTTGGCAAGTTTGTCCAAAACTAAAGATGGACCCAACAAACACGGGAATACATATCTGAACTAAATTCATTTTAATAGTAGAGGAAATAATTAACCACCCAGTAAATAAATAAAAATTGACCACAGAGAAAGCTGACCTCTGAGTTTATCCCTGACATTAGACAAATATCATTAAGTGATCAGCACACTTGGTTTGGGTTACAATGCCCCTTCTCTCGGCGTTGGTTCTCACTGCAGTATTGTATCACTTTCTTTTCCTACTACAGCACATAGTGGTGTTTTATGTAGCTTGGACTGTGTAACTCATTCAATTACAAACTTTTACTGAGGGGTTACTGGGTTTCAGCACCCCCAAAGATTTCTTACTTTTTTTTGACAATATTTGCTGTTTGTGTAACACACTACTAAAAATATAAAAAGCATACAGTACTTGGTTGAGACGGAACATTTTAACAACAAAAGTATAGATAACCTCTCCCCCCTCCTAAAATGGTTTCTTCCAGCTCGCCCCCACTCTGGCTCCAGGGTCGTTGCTGCCAGAGCGATGGTGGCTGAGATGCAGCGGAGCGGAGGTGGAGTGCCTGGATTAAAACAGGACATATTAGCAGCATTTAACCTTCAGTTACTCTTTATGTAGTTAGATAGGAGTCATGTTTCTTTTTAGCTGAAAAACATTACACCAGGTAACCTGCAGTGTTGAAAACGTGTTTTCCAATGATGTTTGCTGCCCTACAATCCGTCCTGCTCTGTAGTAAAATCAGCGACACCCTGTTGCTCCCACTGAAATGTATACAGCCTATTTAAAATCTAAAACTTAAAATTGTCCGTAGCCTACTGTTGTTGCCACTGTCCTGTTTGAAATGGATACTAACTAGCTAACTGACTGAATGCCCATTAACCTTATAACTCCTGTTGTGTGTGTGTGTTCAGGTAAAAGTGTAAGAACAAATGATCCATCAATTAAAAATAATGTTGGATCAGTGTTTCAATTTTTACATCTTTTATTAGATGTTCATGTGGTTTGGTTATTTGCCTTTTGGTTGAAAGTACACTGAGTGTCGCGCTGACCTAGTAGGTGAGGCTGTTGCTCTTCTCTTCCTCCTCCTGCACTACCTGCTCTGCGCTGCTGCTGATTAGACCTGATGCGTGCTGCTCCGCCAGGTGAGCTGAATTAGAGCAATCAAGGGCGGGCGTGCCTAGTAAGCCTTAAAATGCATGCAGCAGTGATTTGACTGGAGAGCGACATACTGAGAGGACAGCAAACAAGGCAATCCACTTGCCACTGTGAGGAAGACTTTGGACTAGACAGGCTATCGGTAAGCTTTTGGTCTCATATTTGCTGCTTATACGTTTGGGACCTATGGAAGCTAAATTGTGGAAATGTATTTATGCTTTGGGAAATAGTTACTGCATTTAAATTTAAAGCATTATATTGATATTAAAAGGAATGTTTAAGTTTGAATAAATTGTTATGTAGATAGTGTTTCCCACGTTTATGTTAATTAATACTAAAAATAGCTACCCCAAATCTGTGGTTAAATCTTAAAACTAGTGTAAATATGTTTGGTTTGATTTAAGGTGAATAATTCTTTGTAAAAGAAAATCCTTGGTTAAAGTCTATTAAAATATTTGCAGACTTTAAAATGTATACTTTGAAAATGTAATTGTTTATAAAGTATAAAATGCAAGGTAGACACATTTGTATTTAAGTACCACAGTTTATTTCGTCTTCATTGTTTGAAATTACTTAGCTTTATGATTAAAAACCAATGAATGTAAAACTAAAACTGGGTTAAATGATAGTTTAGCTAAAGCTAAATACTTTTGTTTATGTTAAATGGCTTCACTGAAGTGTATATATTTTTGTTATGTATTCTGTATAATGCATTTAATTCAATCTGAATGATTGACGAAATGTTCTTTATTTTGTTGTGTTTAAAGGTTGTCTGTTTGACTGCTGCAGTACGTGCACCACATTTGCAAACTATCAGAAAGTACCTAACAGCCCTGTGGAGTGAGGAGCTGTAAAGAGAAGCAGATGCTCTGTTTATATTCTAAAACTGTTTTAAGCTTGTTTCAAAGATTCTGTACTGCAGCTTTAAATGTTTTCTAAAAGCACACATACACTTCTCCAAAAGTTGATTCTGTTCATCTGGACGTAGCGTTTTGTGGGAGAAACGTTTCATCACTCATCCAAGTGACTTCTTCAGTCTCAGCTGACTTATAAACAGGACATTTGCATAATGACTGAAACCAGCCCACTGAAGGAACAATGGGCTGGGAGGTCAGTTCCTTAATCTTAATCACACATACACTTATCAGTGTTTCTCAAACTTTTTACAGTGTGTACCACCTGATAAAAATGTCAAGTTCTCCCAAGCACCACTATGAAAGCATGAAACTCATAAATCTTACAACACAAAATTAGTGTTATTAAATTAGTATCTGCAGGAAAGATTTTTTCATACATTGTATACATTCTACCATAGGCAAAGTTGCCTCCATTTTTATAGTTTTTTTTATGAATATTTTGTAATAATTTATTGTGTTGGAGTTTTTTATGTATCTGTATTATATTATACATACACATTAAAAGTGAATCTCTGTCCAAATAATGCACTTAGTTTACTTCTTACTCACTATGAGCATCATTTAAATAACCTTTATCAGATTTGATGGTTTTGTTACAGACTTTTCAAAAAAGTGTTGTGTTTTTCTTTCTCAAATGTGGGATTAAATTGTGTTAAAATGTACAAAACAGTGATGTCATGTTTTGTGACGAGGACCCAGGCACAGAGAGACTTGATGAATTTAAGAATCTTATGATTTAATAAAGAAATTTGCAGACTTGCACAGAGATGGTAAAATTATGATGACTGATAATGGAGATGAAGACAACAGACGACGAGGACAGGGAGGAACAGGGGTTTAAATGCACCAAGGAGACAGTCAGAGGGAACTCGGGACAACTGGAGACATTTAAGGATGCAGGGACTGACAGAGACGGGGAAGAAGTCTCATCGTGACGAGTAAAGTTTACCTTGCCTGGCTGGGCAGCTCTCTGGGTGCTCAGCACCCCAAAGCTCTGATCCTAGAATCGCCCCTGAAACTACACATGCTTTATCAGAGTGCATTGGATTCATAGTACTTATTTCCACAGCAGTATCACCTTCAATTCTCCAGCTGTCTCACCGGCACTTGAATACTCAGTGTGTCAAATGTTTAGTTATTCCTCAACATCTTTTAGCACTGATGGTACTTGCAATAAGTGTGGCTTGTTCATTCAGTGAAAACCAGGTTCGGCAAATTGTAGACCCAGCTCTGCGCCACTGAAAATAATTATGTCACAAGGTAGGCCCCATAGTTATCTCTCCCCCAAAAGGTGCTCCAGAGTGTCCAGGAAATCAGGCCAGCCATGTGACTGTGAATTCAGATTCATTTATATAGCAGCAAATCACATTAACAGTTGCTTTATATTGTAAGGTAAAGACCCTACAACAGACGTCACTAACAGGCCCACCACGGTCCAGGTCCAGATCCACAAGCTGTCACATATGGACCCAGACCTACAGCCAAATCAGAAGGTTATGATTTAACACCTGACGGGGCACTTCTATTTTAACTGGAGCAGCTTTTATGGTCTTTATGGTAGCTGAAGTAAACGCTCACTCTATAGTGCTGACTGTTGAGTTAGACAGATTGCTTCAGTTTTGTGTGTGGATTGAAGCACGTGCTCTTGAGTCCTCAGAAGTTATACACAGTGCAGGTGGTGGGAGACAGAAGGCCAAAATAACATCTCTGATGGACAGTCTCCCACCGCATGCATGTAAATGTTGCTGAACTGCAGAGCTCCTTCAGTGACAGACTGCTGCATCCTCGATGCATGAAGGAGCGTTTCCGCAGGTCCTTCCTCCCTGCAGCTGTCAGACTGTACAACAAAACTGCTCCCAACAATCATAGATGTTTACATCTGTGCTGTAACTTGCACTATTTTATCAACCGATTCACACTACAACCTGGGTTTGCCTCTTATCTGTATTTAATTTTAATAACTGTACAGTACTGTTTTTGGTAACTATTGTCCTTGATGTAAATATATAAATTGTGTATGTTTCTGTTCTGAGTCCTGTTTGTTTGTATATGTGTCTTCCTTGCTGCTGTTACTACCAAATTTCCCCTTGTGGGACAATTAAAGAATTAGTCTATTCTATTCAATTTAATTCTATTCTATTCAAATTACTGCACACATATGGAAATCTTAGTTTATGCTTGTGGATCATATTGTGCATATTAGCAACACTTTTGCAGCAAATTTCTCTCCATAATTAAAAACTAGAAAGTGAGCCTCTAAAACTGTTCACAACTGTTAGGCTGTGTTGAGATTTATTGTCTGTATAGTTGGTTGAGACTGTTCAGTCGGGATGTGAAACAGAAATTTCAGCAGTCATATGCACACGTTCAGTTATATTTTGCATGACCAAACCAAATTACTTCCAATCCAATTTTATTTATAAAGCACTTAAAAATACCCAGCACAGGACCAAAGTGCTGTACAGAAAGTTAAAAACGATAGAATAACAGAAAACAGCAAAAATAAATAAAACACATAATACATAAAAATTAAAACAGCCCTATATTAAAAAAAGATAAAACAGCTTAGAATCAACTAAAAACAACTAAAATAAAACTAAAAAATAAAAACCAACATCTCACATGGTGTCAAAGGCCAGGGTAAAGAGGTGGGTTTTCAGGAGTGACTTAAAAACAGGCAGAGAAGTGGCCTGTCTAATCTCTAAAGGGAGATCTTTCCACAGTTTTGGAGCTGCTACAGCAAAAGCACGATCTCCTCTAAGTTTACGCCCAGTCCTGGGTACATTCAGGAGCAGCTGAGCAGCTGATCAGCTGACCTGAGAGAGCAGGTGGGTGTATAAGGATGTAGCATCTCAGAGAGATAAGATGGGGCTAGGCCATGGAGAGCTTTAAAAGCAAATAAAAGAATTTTAAAATGAATCCTAAAAGAAATGGGCAGCCAGTAAAGTGTTACGAGATAAATATATATTCTTAGTGCTATTTTCTGTTTATATTGTTTTATAGAGGCCAGTGCAGGAAAACGCCCCTGTGAGTTAGAATGTAGGCCAAAAGTCACAGAGAGACTGCACGCTTTGTGCAGAGAACAGGAAGCGTGGCAGACAGAAAGTGAAACTAAGCAGAGTTGTTTTGATCGAAACTGTGTGTGACATATAGCAGAACTATATACACGTATTTTGACTTGCAATGATTTCAGAACTGTGAGTGCGTGCTCGTGTCTGCAGTTCTCCGTTTCCGGAAATGTGCAATAAAGATCATTCTTTGAACTTGACCACTCTGAGTCGGAAGTCTTTCTCTGTCACCAAAAGAATTCAAAAGAACGGATTTTAATAAAAGTGATGCTAAAATAGGGGAAATGTGCTCAAACTTTTGAGTGGCAGTTAAAAGATGAGCTGCTGCATTTTGCACCGTCTGTAAATGGGTAATATATGATGCACTGACCCCTATATAAAGTGCATTAGAGTAATCCAGCCAAGTGCTAACAAGGCGTGGATCACTGTCTCAAAGTGCTGCCATGAAAGAATTTGCTTTATTTTTGCCAACTGCCTGAGCTAAAAGAAGCTAGATTTTATCACTGTCTTAACCCTTTAAGACCTACCACAGAACCAAGTCCGCCAGAGCTTATATTATATTTTTACATGTTGTAGTGCCATTTTTGGGAGCATTTCAAGTTGATATACATCAATACAACCATTATAGCCCAAATTTTGATAATATGTATGCATTAAGTGCATAGTAATTACATAAATTGCAAAAACGTGCAATAAACTACAAAAAAATTGAAAATCATTTTTGTTTTTTTAACATATATTTCTAGTTAGAAAAATTTAAGAGGCTTATCCCTCAAAACTGTAAATACAAAAAAGTTGCACAAAATAGTTTCCCACCACAGGAAATTTATTTTGAGTGTCTTCATAGTTTTATTTTTGAAATACACCAATTTTTATAGACTGCAGGAAAAACTAAAATAAATATTACAGTGTAAATTTGCAAAAAAGCAGCATGTGCATCAAAATAAACTATTTCCAGCAGTGCAATTTGAGTTCTAAGCATCCCAGAAACGACACAGAAAGTCAGAAAGTCAAAGATAACTTTTAAAAACACCAGTATAGGCTCTGAGGCCCTGATAATAAAAAAACTACATTTCCGCGAAAATGACGTCACTTCCGGTTTCAGGCAGGTAATGGAGGACATGCGAAAGTTCGCGCTGACGTCTATTCCAACGTAGGAAGTGTTATGAACAGCTGATCGGATCAGCAAAGCGTGTTTCTGAAATATTATGTTTTTGTTGCTGTAAGCGCTTTTTATGCAGTTTTTGCAAAGCTATATGTGGAAGGAAACTGTGACCTAGGACAAGCTGATGGCATAAGATGTAAGTACAACTCCTCCGGTTTCATATGCAAAAAAAATTATTGCTCTAGCTTAAGTGGTTGCAGAGCTACCGGGATTTTAAAATAGTTACGCAAAACGGAGCGTGCCCGCTCCGACCGGTTTTAAAGGGTTATCTGATTTTCAAACTTCAGATCACAGTCCACTTTGACCCCCAGGTTTGTGACAGTTGGCTTAACATACTGGGCCAAGGAGTCTAAATACACATTGGGGGTCTCAGTGGGGCTACCAAAAAACCATCACCTCGGTCTATTTATCATTGAATTTTAAAAAGTTAACAGACATCCAAGCCTTAATGTCATGCCTTTTTTTCTTTAGAGGGACATAGATCTGACGGTCATCAGCATAAAAGTGGAATGCAATGCCGTGCTTTCTCAGTACAGAACCAAGAGGAAGCAGATATAAAGAGAAGAGGAGGGGGCCTAGAACTGAGCCCTGTGGGACACCACACAAGAGAGGAATGGAGGATGACACATGGTCACAGAGACTGACACAGAAAGTTCACCCAGTTAAGTAGGACCTGAACCACTCCAGTGCCGTGCCCCTAATGCCCACCCAGTGCTCCAAACGAGAGAGTAAAATGGCGTGATCCACTGTATCAAACGTAGCTGTCAAATGTAAAAGCAAAAGAACAACACAGTCCCCAGCATCACAGCCATAGGCTCAAACCTGTCAAAGATAGCAGAGCAGGAAGCAGAAATTGAGGGGTCATGAGCGCAAGGAGAGATTTGAGCCCTTGTGGAGGAGACCTTTTCAATAAAAAAGTGTAAAAAACTTTCACAGGCTTCAGACGAGGGCTCGATACAGTCAGTATGTGGTGCAATAAGAACAGAGTTAATAGTTTTAAAACACGTGGGCTGTGACAGTTTGACAGAATAATGTCAGATAAGTGTTTTCTTTTGGCATCTTTTGCAGTTTTTTGATACCGACGCCCACAGTTCTTTAGCATCAGGAATGACACTTGTAGTTTGTCCTTTTTCCACTTGCGCTCAGCTCGACGGCAGTCACGTCTGACAGCTCGGGTCATGTCGTTCAGCCAGGGCTCAGATTTAGTTGTAGGCAGTCTGGTTTTTAATGGAGCGACAGTGTCCAAAGCAGTCCGACAGGTGGAACAAAACCATGAGCTCAGTTCCTCAGTCTGGCTGCATAAAAAATTGGGGATATTACAGATCTGGTTAAAAACTGTTGAATACTGCTCAGCAGTGGAGGAGTTAAGGACATGGCAGCGCCGAGCAGCAGCGCCAGGTTTAACTGAGGTACAAGCAAGTGGAACTTCAAACATTAAAGGACTGTTGTCAGAAAACACAGCATCAAAAATCTCTACTTTAAAAACAGAAAAACCATGGGATAAAACAAGATCAAGTGTGTGTCCACGTTCATGTGTGGGACCGGTCACACATTGCAACAGATTAAAAGAATCAATAAGGTTTAAAAAGCCCTTCGCCATGAGTATATCAGGACAACACACATGAATATTAAAATCCCCAACAATAAGAACACGATCATATTTTGGCATGAATTCAGCCAAGAAGTCAGCAAAGTCACTCACAAAGTCCTTATTGTATTTTGGAGGCTGATAAACCACCGCACACAATACTGTGTGAGAGCAGCCCAGCTCAAACACAGACAGTTCAAAGCTGGTGAATGACGGGGTTGAAGAAGCTGACTGCACTCCATGAGCGTCTGGCAGCACAAATGAACCAGCTGCTAGTTAACGAGAGACACCCGGAATGGCTAACCGAAGGTCAGACGGTCCTGATCCCCAAGGACCCCAAGAAGGGACCGGTCCCATCCAACTACCGACCAATAACCTGCCTCAGTACTACATGGAAGCTCCTGTCAGGCATCATATCGGCTAAGATGAACAGGCACATGGGTTAATACATGAGCGGGGCACAGAAAGGGATGGGCAAGAATACCAGAGTTGCAAAAACAAAACACCAAGCTACGAGCTTGAAGGATAAAACCGCCCGCAGGGGCGTGCTGGGTGTTGTGTGTGTGTGTATATATATATATATATATATATATATATATATATATATATATATATATATTTTAAAAAATTCCCTGCTCACCCCTGCGGGCAGTCTATCCTTCAAGCTCGGGTCCTCTACCAGAGGCCTGGGAGCTTGAGGGTCCTGCGCAGTATCTTAGCTGTTCCTAGGACTGCGCTCTTCTGGACAGAGATCTCCAATGTTGTTCCCGGGATCTGCTGGAGCCACTCGCCTAGCTTGGGAGTCACTGCACCTTCTTCCTGATGTTGCTGTCATTCAGGACCGCTACATCGATCACTACGGCCGTCTTCTTCTGTTTGTCTACCACCATTATGTTCGGTTGGTTAGCCACCACCATTTTGTCCGTCTGTATCTGGAAGTCCCACAGGATCTTAGCTCGGTCATTCTCCACCACCCTTGGGGGCGTCTCCCATTTTGACTTTGGGACTTCCAGGTTGTACTTGGCACAGATGTTCCTGTACACTATGCCGGCCTATGTATAGTTATGGTTATAGGTTATCGCGTTCTAATAATGCCTTGCCTGCTAGCATCTTGCACCCTGCTGTTATGTGCTGGATTGTCTCAGGGGCATGTTTACACAGCCTGCACCTGGGGTCTTGCCTAGTGTGATAGACCCCAGCGTCTATGGATCTTGTGCTCAGAGCTTGTTCCTGTGCTGCCATGATTAGTGCCTCCATGCTGTCTTTCAGTCCAGCTTTGTCCAGCCACTGGTAGGATTTCTGGATATCAGGTCAGGTCCTGCGCAGACCAACTGTGTGGGGTGATGGAGCACCTCTTCAACCTGAGCCTGAGGCTGGGGAGAGTCCCACAGCTCTGGAAAACCTCCTGTGTTGTACCAGTGCCATAGACTTCACGCCCCAAGGACCTCAACAGCTACAGGCTGGTGGCTCTGACATCCCACCTGATGAATTCCTGGAGCGGCTGGTCCTGACTCAGCTTCACCGCCTGGTGAGCTCATCATTGGATCCACTTCAGTTTGCCTACCAGGCTGGCATTGGAGCGGATGACGCTGTCATTCACTTCGTGCATTGTTCCCTCTCTCACCTTGAGACCGCTGGGAGCACTGTGAGAATCATGTTCTTTGATTTCTCCAGTGCCTTTAACACCATTCTTCCCTCGGTTCTGAAGGACAAGCTGGAGAACTCTGGAGTGGACAATCACCTCACTAGATGGATTCTGGACTACCTCACTGACCGACCACGGTATGTGAGAACTCAGGGCTGTGTGTCGGACAGGGTCGTCTGCATCTGAACAATAAACTGGACTGGACTCATAATTCAGACGCCCTCTACAGGAAAGGGCAGAGCAGGCTGTACCTGCTGCGGAGACTCAGGTCTTTTGGAGTGAAGGGCCCACTCCCGAAGACCTTCTATGACTCTGTGGTGGCCTCAGCCATCTTTTACGGTGTGGTCTGCTGGGGCGGCAACATCTCAGCCAGGGACAGGAAGAGACTGAACAGGCTGATCCGCAGGGCCAGCTCTGTTCTAGGATGCCCTCTGGACCCAGTGGAGGTGGTGAGTGACAGGAGAATGGTGGCTAAGCTGTCATCCCTGTTGGACAACATCTCCCACCCCATGCAGGAGACTCTAACAGAACTGAGCAGCTCCTTCAGTAGCAGGCTGCGGCACCCACGGTGTGGGACGGAGAGACTCCACAACAAAGACTTCAACTGATCAAACACACACATCCACACATATGCAATAGCAATAACACTAAGTGCAATACTCTTTCTGGCATCATTGTATTATACCCATATTGTATATAGCATTTGTATTCTATTTTGTTCTATTTTATTCGATTCTATATAGTATTTTATTTTATTTTAATCTATTCTATTGTGTACAGTATCTTATTAATATCTTATTCCAGTGTTTTTCTCTAATTTTTCTATGCAACTTTGCACTGTCCTCTGCTGTAACAAAACAAATTTCCCACGCGTGGGACTAATAAAGGTTATCTTATCTTATCTTATCTTATCTTATCTTATCTTATCTTATCTTATCTTATCTTATCTTATCTTATCTTATCTTATCTTATCTTATCAGCCACCTCCGCTATCTGCCGGTGGTACATACCGTGCAGGGGCCTGTCCTTCCATGATGGTTCCTCGCCTTCCTCCTCTTTCTTGGGTTTCTGCTGCCTGAGGTATTCACTGAGCATGCTGTCAGTTGGGGCCATCTTCGTGATGTATTCGTGGATGTTCGTTGTCTCATACTGGACTGTGGTGCCAGTGGTGATGGTGTCACCAGTCCCTGGCCTCCTTCCTTCCGCTTAGCGTACAGCCTCAGGGTGCTGGACTTGGGGTGAAACCCTCCATGCATGGTCAGGAGCTTTCTCGTCCTCGTCCTTCTATCTCCTCCCTTGGCCAGCCTATTACCCCAGCAGGGTACCTGATCACGGGCAGGGCGTAGGTGTTGATAGCCCGGATCTTGTTCTTACCGTTCAGCTGACTCCTCAGGACTTGCCTGACCCTCTGCAGGTACTTGGTGGTTGCAGCTTTCCTAGTGGCCTCTTCATGGTTCCCATTCGCCTGTGGGATGCCCAGGTACTTGTAGCTGTCCTCTATGTCTGCAATGTTGCCTTCTGGTAGTTCGATTCCCTTAGTTCGACCAAGATGGCGGCGCGTGAACAACGCGAGGCTCAGTGTCTCTCCAGAATCTGCTATTTAGCGGTTTTTTATCTACTTTTAATCGGATTATTCATCCAGAATTGCTGTGCGTTGCTGACCTACAGCAGACAAGAGATTCTGGACATCTGGACTCATAACTCCAACGATCTCCGACTCATCCCAGAGATCTCCAGAACACCGGAGGCTGCCCACTCTCCCCGGCCGGGCGGAAGTGCACGCAGACGGCGCCGAGAACGTAAACAAAGGCGAGGTAGGCGCGGAGGGCTACGGGCTAAGCTAAAGCTAACACCACATCGGCTGCCTTTACCCAGTATTTTCCTCGCCAATGTCCGTTCTCTGGCAAACAAAATGGATGAGATACGGCTCTCCATCACTAACAACAGACGGATTATGGACTCAAATGTCATGTTTTTCACCGAAACATGGTTGAACAACAGCTGCCCGGACAATGCTATCGAGTTAGCAGGACGCCACACACACCGAGCCGACAGGCTAGCAGATGACTCCGGCAAGACCAGAGGTGGAAGTTTGTGCATGTATATAACAATGCTTGGTGCATGAACTCCGCTACTACTGAGAGTCACTGCTCACCTAATGCAGAGTTTTTAATGGTCAAATGCAGACCTTATTATCTCCCCAGAGAGCTCACTTCGATCATACTCACTGCAGTATATATCCCCCCGACGCTAATGCTAGGTTGGCCATGAAAGAACTTTCTGCAGCCATTAACAAACACCAGAATAAACACCCCGAGGCTGCTTTTATTGTTGCTGGCGACTTCAACCACACCAACTTAAAGACAGTCCTCCCAGATTCCACCAACATGTCTCCTGCCACACCAGAGGAGACAAGACTTTAGACCATGTGTATTCCAACCTGGCTGGAACCTACAAAGCAACACCCCTCCCCCACATTGGACAATCGGACCATCTCTCCCTGTTCCTCACACCTCGGTATTCACCACTCATCCAACGTGTGAAACCTGCTGTGAGGACAATTAAAGTGTGGCCAGAGGGGACAGACGCAGTGCTCCAGGACAGATTTAAAAACACAGACTGGAATATGTTCACCCACATAGACCTGGACCAGTACGCCTCATCTGTACTGGATTACATCATCTGTACTGGATTACATCTCCGAAACCAGTGTCACCACCCAGAAACGGATCACCATGTACCCCAACCAGAAGCCTTGGATGAACTGGGATGTTCGTCTCCTCCTGAAGGCCCGCAACACCGCCTTTAGGTCAGGAGATGCACACGCCTACAGTACAGCCAGGGCTAATCTAAAGAAGGGCATCAAAAAAGCCAAACACCATTACAAAAAGAAGGTAGAAGAACACTTCTCCAACTCCAACCCCCGACGCATGTGGCAGGGACTCCAGACCATTACAGACTACAGGACCACCAAACCCTCCCCCACATCCTCTGATGTCTCCTTCCTCAACGAGCTCAACAACTTTTATGCTCGTTTTGTGCGGAGGAACCCCACAACCACAACCAAAACAGACATGACGCCAGACCACCAACCTCTGACTCTCTCCCCCACCGATGTAGGAGCGGTGCTGAGCAGGATCAATGTCCACAAGGCTGCAGGTCCTGATGGCATCCCCGGGCGTGTTGTCAGAGCGTGTTCTGGGGAGCTTGCAGGACTGCTCACAGACATATTCAATCTGTCCTTGGCCCACGCTGTGGTACCGGCCTGCTTCAAATCCACCTCCATCGTCCCGATACCCAAAAACTCCAACCCATCTAGCCTCAATGACTACCGCCCAGTAGCCCTCACCCCCATCATCACTAAGTGCTTAGAGCAGCTGGTCTTAGCACACTTCAAATCCTGTCTCCCCCCCACCCTGGACCCCCACCAATTTGCATACCACCAGAACAGGAGCACAGAGGATGCAGTCTCCATCGCACTGCACTCTGTCCTCTCACACCTGGACAACAACAACACCTACGCCAGAATGCTGTTTATAGACTTCAGTTCAGCATTCAATACAATCCACCCCTCACAACTCATCAAATTGAAATTCAAATTTTATTTGTCACATACACAGTCATACACAGTACGATATGCAGTGAAATGCTTATACAACTGCTCGTGACCTAAAGAAAAAAGAAAAGGCTATGAATAAGATAGGAAATAAATATGAAAAATTAAAAAGGGTAAATTTAACTAGGAAGGAATAAAATAAAATATATATATATGAGTTTGTTGAAAATAGAATAACTGTACAACACAAATTAGAATGAAAAATTAAGCAGCATTTTACAAGTATTAAATGGAAATGAAGAAATATAATGTCCAGTGTTGTGCAAACCACATTGTAGGTGTCTTGTGCAGTGCAAATATGCTTAAAGTGATTAAGTGTAAACAAAGTCCAGACTGTCCAGTGTGTGTATGTAAGAACCATATGTGTGGGTCAGTACTGTGTGGTGGTGTGATTGAGAGACCGTATCGCCTGCGGGAAGAAGCTCCTCCTCAGTCTCTCTGTGTTGGTCTTCAGGGAGCGGAATCGCTTTCCTGACCTCAACAGAGAGAACAGTCCGTTGTTGGGATGGCTGAGGTCCTTCACGATCTTCCTGGCCTTGGTCCAGCACCGCCTGCTGTAGATTGAGTGCAGGTCAGGAAACTGACAGACCTGGGCATCAGTTCCCTCATCTGCAAATGGTTACTGGACTTCCTGACCAACCGCCCCCAGCATGTCCGGCTGGATAACCACTGCTCATCAACAATCACAATGAACACCGGTGTACCACAAGGCTGTGTGATGAGCCCTTTCCTCTACTCCCTCTTCACCCACGACTGCAGACCTCCTGATGGTTCCAACACCATCATTAAGTTTGCAGATGACACCACGGTGATTGGCCTCATCAGTGACAACGATGAGACCGCCTACAGGGAGGAGGTGGATCGTCTGGCTGAGTGGTGCGACACAAACAACCTGCTGCTTAACACCGAGAAGACTAAGGAGCTCATCGTGGACTACAGGAGGAATGCTGACCCACATCCACCCATCCACATTAAGGGGACGGCTGTGGAGCGTGTGAGCAGCTTCAAGTTCCTGGGAGTCCACATCTCCGAGGATCTCACCTGGACAACCAACTGCTCCAAGCTGGTCAAGAAGGCTCACCAGCGCCTCTTCTTCTTGAGGACTCTGAGGAAGAACCACCTGTCCTCAGACATCCTGGTGAACTTCTACCGCTGCACCATCGAGAGCATCCTGACCAACTGTATAACAGTCTGGTACGGGAACTGCTCTGCCTCGGACCGGAAGGCGTTGCAGAGGGTCGTGAAAACTGCCCAGCGCATCGCTGGAGCACCACTTCCTGCCATAAAGGACATCTACAGGAAGCGGTGTCTGAAAAGGGCTGGGAAAATCATCAGAGACCCCAGTCACCCATCACATGGACTCTTCACCCTCCTGCCCTCTGGGAGGCGCTACAGGAGCCTCCGGACTAAGACCACCAGGTACCGGAACAGCTTCTTCCCCACAGCTGTCAGACTCCTGAACTCTGCCTCCTGACATCTGACCCACGTTAGACTCATGGACTGAACATACACACACCCACAACCACTAGCACTTTACCACTACTGTATAGTTCTGTGTAGATAATCATTCTGTACATACGATAATTTTTAATCCCACAACTGTTTATAACTTACATAGTTCACATTCTGTATAACTGTACATCTCAGATTTCTGTATAGTTTTTATTTCATATTTATATCCTGTTCATAGCCTGTACATAGCTTGTACTCACTACAGCCTGTACATACTTATAGTTATAGAATATTCATAACATACTTCACACCGTGTACATTATAACATACCATAATAGACCCATTTCTGTAATATACTTACACATCTATATTATTGCTAATATATATTGTAATATATCTATATCACGGCTAAAGCACTTTCTGGATGGATGCAAACTGCATTTCGTTGCCCTGTACCTGTGCATGTGCAATGACAATAAAGTTGAATTCTATTCTATTCTATTCTATTCTATTCTATTCTGTCTACCTTCCCTCTCTTTACCATCCCACTACACTTCTCCAGTCCGAACGACATTCCAATGTCATTGCTGTATATCCTGGAGGTGTGGATCAGTGAATCTAGGTCTCATTCACTCTTGGCATACAGCTTGATGTCATCCATGTACAGGAGGTGGCTGACAACTGTTCCATTCCGTAGTCAGTATCTATAGCCACTCTTGTCAATGATCTCACTGAGGGGGTTCAGGCCTATGCAGAACAGCAGTGGGGACAGAGCATCTCCTTGGTAGATCCCACACTTGATGGTGACTTGTGCAATGGGCTTGAAGTTGGCCTCTACTGTTGTACGCCACATCCCCATTGAGTTCCTGATGAAGGCTCTTAGGGTCCTGTTGATCTTGTACAGTTCTAGGCATTCCAGGATCCATGTGTGGGGCATTGACTCATAGGCCTTCTTGTAATCAATCCAGGCAGTGCACAGGTCGGTCAGTCTGGTCTTGCAGTCTCGGCTGATACAAACATACAACAAGAACATACAAAAGAAGGAAGCCCTGCAGCGGTGTCACCACCTCGACACAAAGCCAATGCTATGGCTAACGCGGAGGAAGATTCAGCTCAAACCACGATACAGGAAGAAATACGTGATTTTCGGAGAGAGTTCCAAGATTTTAAATCTGACCTGGTCAAAGTCAACAATAGGATAACTGAAGCAGAGACCCGAATTGCGAAAGTGGAAGACCAAGTGCAATACGCAGAACAGGTGATGCTAAAGATGCTAAAAATCATTAGCGAACAAGAAAATAAATTTCTAGACCAGGAAAGCCGGGCCCGACGAAAGAATTTGAAGCTGTACAATGTACCCAAAGGAGAGGAGGGCTCCTCGATGCCAGCTTTTGTGGAAAAAATATTGAAGGAATGCTTGGATCTCCCCCAGGGCATTGAGCTTGGCATCGAGAGATCACATCAGGCCCTGGGAGTAGCGAGGAACTGAGGAGAAACTCCCCGCTCAATACTAATACGTTTTGCCTGTTTTACTTCAAAAGAAGTTTTGCGCAACGCGTGGGCCAAGAAGACCGTCCTATTGAACGGACAAAGAATATACTTTGACCAGGATTATGCCCCAGCCATCCTGCGGAAGCGTAAGAACCATGCTAAAGCTAAAAGGGCTTTGACACAACAGAACATAAGATTTAGCACATTTTTAAAACATGTATCCTGATATGGCCACCCTTCCAAGGCCCTGACAAATTACCCGAATCACTATGGGATAAGGATGAGGACTTACCCTATGTACCCACGTAAACGGTGATGAATTGTGAAGTTACAATTCTTTTCTGTAGAAGAAAGCATTTTTATTTTGTATATAAATAAATGTTGATATTGTGCGACGGGATTGTGTGCTTCAATTTTACTTATAATGTACCAAATCACTACAACAGGCGGCTCAAGATGATGCCGTCCAGAGTAAGGATCTTGTTAGCCACAGTGTTTCTAAGATTTTTACACCCCGTTACAATAACCTCAGTTTTATCTGAACTTAGAAGCAGAAAATTAAAGCTCATGTATCTAAACCATCCCGGCAGTTTAACCAATAAAAGTGGGTATCATCTAAAATGTATGCTATGCCTTCTAAAGCATGTATAATGTAAACAGAACTGGTCTTTGCACAGAAGCCCTTGAAGCTTCATAATTAACCTCAGTGTGTGTGAAGAGGTCTCTCCATTTAATAATAGCTGTAATAAAATGTTATGGTCAGCGGTATCAGATGCTGCAATTTGGTCTAGCAGGAAAGATTTCAACATTTCAATATGAATGAAGGCTGAAAACTGATTAGATTAATTTCTGATGACCTTTTCTGTGGTTCTTCAAGTTTGTAACACCAAACATATTAAAGGATGATTTAAGGCTGTTTTGGGCTTAAGGTTCACAGGAACAATTTAATTAGACAGCCGTTTACTGTATTTCTTTATTTTCTTGCTTTCATCACTGACATGTTCAATATGATAACTATATCAGATGAGAAAATAAATCCCTGTGTAGTTAAAAAAAACCTTTAATTTAATCAAACTGAAATGTTGCTGAACTCTGACGGACGTGTCTTTTAATCTTGTCAAAAAGACTATGGTACCAAATCAACTTGATGAAGATCTCCTTTGAAAAATACATACTCACGAGACAAAGTAAAAGCAGATCCCTCACAGCTGGTAGTACAAAACACAGTGACAACTTGTGTATTAGATACCCTCACTCCAAAAGCATATATCTATATATATGGAATCTCCAAGAATATCATCCTAAAATGGCATTCAGAGGTTGTTACAGTAAAATAAAAAATTTTAAAAAGCAGAAAAACTTTCATCTGAAAAAGTTGAAGTAAATCCGTTGGGCATCTTTCTTCGCCTTTAGACAATAATTCTGATGGCAAAAGAACCAAACGGGACAGGTAAAAAAAAAAAAAAAAAAAAAGAAGAAAAAAAAGAAAAAGTTGAATTTTAGTAAAAACAATGCTATGTAGCTTGATACTGTCGTTACAGACAAAGTGGATGTTTAAAACTCTTTTGTATAAAGCGTTTGAAATGCAATACGTGTCCTTATCAGCTGGAAATATTAATGCCAGAACTTACAACACGATATGTCTGTGAAGGTTCTCAGTCATCCAGGTCATCGTAGTCAAAGGAGTTTGCAAAGAAAAGCGTCTGGACTTCTTTGAGTTGCTTGAAGACGTTTCACCTCTCATCCGAGAAGCTTCTTCAGTTCTAAGGTCAAATGGCCGAGAGTCCCAGATTTAAACCCAGTGGGAGTATCCCCCCAAAGAGGGACAAAGGACCCCCTGGTGATCCTCTAATCACATGCGCCAAGGTGTGAAAGCGGGTGTGGTACCTAATCAGCCAGGGTTTCGGGTGAGCTCATTGTGAAACATTGTGAAACATGGCTGTGCCATGGGCTCCCCTGTGTCACCTATTGTAGCCAACCTTTACATGGAGGAAGTGGAAAGAAAGGCTCTTGGCTCTTTTAAAGGGAGAGTACCCAGCCACTGGTACAGATATGTAGACGACACCTGGGTCAAAATCAAGACACAAGAAGTGGAATCCTTCACTGCGCACATTAACGCCGTGGATAAAAACATCAAGTTCACCAGGGAAGACACTAAGGATAACTGTTTGCCTTTCCTGGACTGCGCGGTGCACATTGAAGAGAATGGCAACCTCAACATTGAAGTTTACCGGAAGCCCACACACACGGACCAGTACCTCCTCTTTGACTCCCATCACCCTCTGGAACACAAACTTGGAGTAATTAGGACCCTACACCACCGGGCAGAACTTGTTCCCTCTAAGCCTGAAGGGAAAAAGAAGGAACACACACATGTAAAGGAAGCACTGAAAACATGTGGTTATCCTAACTGGGCGTTCATAAAGTCAGCAAAGAGGCACAGAAAAGAAGATCAGACACCAGCGAGGGAGGATAAGAAAGACAGACGCAACAACATTGTCATCCCCTATGTAGCCGGTGTATCAGAGAAACTCAGGAGAGTTTTCTCCAAGCACGACATCCCAGTGTACTTCAGACCCAGCAACACACTCAGACACAAACTGGTTCACCCCGAAAGACAAAACTCCAAAACACAGACTGAACAACGTGGTGTATGCTGTACAGTGCAGTGAGGAATGCCCGGACCTCTACATTGGAGAGACCAAACAGCCACTTCACAAGCGCATGGCACAACATAGAAGAGCCACCTCCACAGGACAAGACTCAGCAGTCCACCTGCATCTTAAGGATAAAGGTCACTCTTTCGAGGATGCCAATGTTCACATATTGGACAGAGAGGACAGATGGTTTGAAAGAGGAGTGAAAGAGGCCATCTATGTCCACTGTGAGCGACCATCTTTGAACAGAGGCGGTGGTTTACGACACCAACTGTCTGCCATCTATAATCCAGTTTTGAGTTCCCTCCCCAGACGCCTTAACGCCCACTCACATCCTGGGCCATCTGACCTCAGGAAATCACATGATAGGGTGGGGCCAGGTTTCACAATGAGCTCACCCGAAACCCTGGCTGATTAGGTACCACACCCGCTTTCACACCTTGTCGCATGTGATTAGAGGATCACCAGGGGGTCCTTTGTCCCTCTTTGGGGGGATACTCCCACTGGGTTTAAATCTGGGACTCTCGGCCATTTGACCTTAGAACAGAAGAAGCTTCTCGGATGAGAGGTGAAACGTCTTCAAGCAACTCAAAGAAGTCCAGACGCTTTTCTTTGCAAACTTCTTTGATTACAACACGATACTTTTTACTTCATGTACAGGGTTTCCAAAACAAGTTTCATTTCAAGTAAACAAACTAATACATTTGATTCAGGTAAAACAGATCATCACATTTATTCTTGTAAAGGGTTTTCTAAAAAGTTTTATTTCATGTAAAGCGTTTCCAAGGTTGTTAGCCGCGTTGCCCTGTATTGAACTTATTTACAGTGTGTCAGTAAAGGGTGACATGCACTTCTGGCCCCTGTGTTGAATGAGCCCATGTTGGGCTTGTGAATTTGACACCTTAAGGTTTTGAAGGTGGGGATACATGCTCCAGGTGAGCATAAGATGTCTGATATCAGGTTGACATCTCAGTTATAAATGGAATTCAAAATGTTTTTGGAATTATGACTAATGTATAATCTGACTTCTAAGGTACGCACGCCAAGGCCTAGAAGACAAGGGGACAGTTTACTTTGTGCTATAAAATCACAAACCTTAATCTTTGATCTTCCAACTTTATCTTTGTGTTCTGGTTTTAGAGTCTCTGTTTACTGAGACGTACTTTGGGAATCACACTGTTGTGAGACAAGGGTACGCTGGGAGAGAAAATGGCATTATACAAGCAGAGTGTTTTGGCTGTATCAGTAGATCTAAGAAATACACCTGTTATTGGTTATTAAAAAGAGTTAGCTGTGGTGCAGGTTTAATTTATAATTTTTGCATGAACTGTTAAAGAATTACAGACAGCTTTATACCGATAGTGCAGGCATTTTTACTTAAATGGTAAATGGTAAATGGCCTGTACTTGTATAGCGCTTTACTTAGTCCCTAAGGACCCCAAAGCGCTTTACACTACATTCAGTCATCCAACCATTCACACACACATTCACACACTGGTGATGGCAAGCTACATTGTAGCCACAGCTGCCCTGGGGCGCACTGACAGAGGCGACTTAAGTAGAAGTATAGCTGCTAGTGTCAGAAATACTCAAGTAAAAGTTTGATAATGTATGGGCTCAGAAATGTGCTCAAAGTAAGAAAGTCAAAGTAGTAACCTAGCTGAATATTGTCCTGTAAAAAAATAATATTAGTAGGTGAGACGAGAGTACAAACTTAGTCTGGTGGTGAAAAGGCACAAGAGGCTCAGAGGCACATTTGGCAGCCAGGGTTAGAGCTCAGAGACCCTGAGCATGGTGGTGAAAGAGTCTAACATCCATGCATTACATGGTGTTGCGCCTGATAAAAAACAAAACAAACAAACAAGCAAAAAACCTATAAACTAACCTCCTTCTTTAGAGGTGATTGTCAGTTTGCTGGGTTTTTTTAGAGACGCTGAGAGTGAGAGAGATCATGTTCTACATTACTTTAAAAGTGATTTTCAGAGCTGTTGATGTATGAAACAGTGTCCATAGAGACATGGATCACCTCTGTTTATGGCATTGAGTGTTAAATTGTGACAGTTTCAATAAATCCTGCAAAATTCTTGCATTTATAGCGAGGAAAAGTTAGACGTTGGTTGTACTATTGAAAATCAGTTTAATAAAAAACCAATTAAACAGATATGAAGAAGAATGTGTTTGTAAAACTAGCGGTAATGTGTGGGAACTATAAGGCAGACTGTTTCTGCTATCAAAACAGTTTGTGTTGTTAATCCTGAATGATTCATGGGGACAACATTTTACTCCACACACATTTGGAAAATTGCCCTGCCTTGACCTTCCTTCTGCGAGCACGCACGCACGCACGCACTCACACACACAGACACACACAGTCACACACACACACACATAGAGAGAGATCATTAATACAAAGGATTGCAGCAGCTTTTGGATTTTCACTCTTTGATGGCTTTAATATGAACAGCCACATAAAATTCATTCAGATGTTTTGCCTTTGCTTCAATTAAGATGTGTCTTTAAATCTACAACACCTTTCTTGTTTAAAAAGTTTACTGACATACAGTGTTGGGAAGGTTACTTTTAAAATGTATTCCACTACAGAATACTGAATACATGCCCCAAAATGTATTCTGTAACGTATTCCGTTACGTTACTCAATGAGAGTAACGTATTCTGAATACTTTGGATTACTTAATATATTATCATGCTGTTTACAACTACGTGAATGTCCTATTGCTGTGATTTATTACTGTTACTGAAGGTCCGCGGCTCCGAACAGTAGTAAAGGGACCTCTGGCTAATACGGTGGGTTCGTGTCGGGCTGGTAGCCGAAAACTAGCTTTACTTTGTTGTCTGGGTCAACTTTGCTTGCCAGAGACAGAGAGAGGCGTTGAAAGGCTCCAACGGAACTTATTTATACGAACACAGTGTACAGTCGAGTCTTAATAGCTTACTTACAGCTGGTCTCGTCAGGCACTCTTCTTGGCTGCAGTGGTTATTATTATATTTACATGCTTCCAGCTCCCGTTTTTGCTCCGTGACAGCTCGGACTTTTCCTTTCTCTCCCTCCCTCGCTCACAGACACATAACGGGTATGGTAGTCCATTCTCGCTGCAGCACGGACTACACTGCCCATCAGGCTACATGCTTTAGAGCTATGCCTGTAGCATTCTGCCTTTTAGCTTAGCACAACAACAACAACGCGTCACCCTGTAACCATGGCAACCGTAACGCTGCCGCCTGGAACAACAGAACGTAGCTGTCAAACAAACCCAAACAGTCCTGACCCGCGACAATATGAAACAGGGAAGTACCGCCGTGTAATCCATTTATTTCAACAAAGTAACTGTATTCTGAATACCACCTTTTTAAACGGTAACTGTAACGGTATACAGTTACTCATATTTTGTATTCTAAATACGTAACGGCGGTACATGTATCACTGTAAGTAAGTATGAGCAGCAGTAGCTTAGGGTCACTTTCTCAAATAAAAAGGATTTCATCATCTGCAGTTCATGAAAAAAAAGGCGCCACATTAAATACAAATCAACAGATCCACAAATTATGGATGCAGACTCTTTTCAGCTATCGAGGTAAAGGTATACTTCATGCACTTATCGGCATACAGTTTAAAGGCTTGCATCAGAGTGCATTGGTGCACAGTTGGGCATGTTTTATGGTTATACCACTTTGAATTTTTCTATATATATATATGCTCAAGAGTCTATCATATGTTTGACATCCAGCTAAAAATTCGAAAATGTATATTTTTAAATCAGTAACTTAGCAAATTTAGATGAAATGTTTTTTGGACAACAAATGAGTCACGTTTTTAAAACAGTTTGAATAATCTGCGCTGCCAGACAGACATTTATGAAGCGCCGGCTATAACACACATGCTTACTGTGTGAAAGGACCGCGGATGTCTTGGAGCAGAGAACCGCTTTGTATTGTGGCTTTTCTCTTATGCATAAGCAACGCCGGCTGGTCAGAAACGCTCTGTGTGGGTAGAAAATGGTCTGCACCGGCGCTGGTCCAGACGCGAAATGGCGAGGGTCTCACGCTCTGAGGAACGCTTCATATAGGACCGGGTGCTTCCAAAACAATAGATGGGGTGCCGATAAGTCTGGGGGGGCGATACACCTGCAGGGCATCACCTTGCTGTGCAAGTTTAAAACAATGAGGGTGGGGCACGCAGTTGCTGAGCTCTGGTGTAACTGGCCAAGATAGGCCTAAGGGTCCGCTGTTGCTGGCTACTTCAGAAAATAAGCGAGACCCTGCTCGACTGGTACATCTGCGGGGCTTTTACCTTTTCCTAAGGAATTTCAAAAGAAACGATACCGGTCACTTTAAACAATAGGTTGGGCCCTTGTTCACACGGTACTCTCAACAACTAAGTGATACACTTATCCTTTACCTTTTTCGAAGGAATCACAACAATTAAATGATACCCTCAGTGGGCTTTTGCAATCCTGAACAATTTCAAACAATTAACCGGCTGTTGAAAAGACGGAGCGGGTCTGTGTGACTGGTTTAGAAGTATCACTGCAGCGTTTATTTTCTAAAGGGCTGAATGTTATTTGCAACCATCTGTTGTGTTAAAAACTACTCTGAAACCATGAAACCTCTTACGGAAGAAATGCCCATTTGATCCGTTTTTAAAATAAAAGGCATGCATTGCTGCATGCTGTGACATCAGAATCACAAAATGAGTTTGATTAAAACAGGATTAGTTTGAAAAGAGCGATACTGGTTGCTTATAGCATTTATTTTCTAAAGGACTGAATGTTATTTGTGACCATTTACTGTGTTGAAAAACTGGCTGGCTCTGTCTCCCTCTTAGTTCAACATTCCGAAATCCCAATTTTTAAATAAAATGATCGCATCAATCCGTGAAAGAAACTCCAGTACATGCGTAAAACTAGTTAAATTAAAACTAGTGGTTTGATTAAATGAAAGACTTGTGAACAGGCTGACATTGCCCATACAGAAGACATTCCCATTTGTGCCGTTTTTAAAATAAAATGTTTGCATCACTGCAAGCTGAGACATTGTCAGAATCACAAAATTAGTGTGATTAAAACACTATTACCAACACTTTTGACTAGATGTAAATAAGAAGCATTCGCGCTTTGTTAAGGTGCACTGTGAACCAAAACGGCTTCCACTCCACCCGCAAAACAAAGAATTGCTTTTAAGGACACATATGTCTGCTGAATGTTGAGACACGCCAAAGCGATAAAAATAGTTTAATTAAAAAACCCTATGGTTTGATTAAATTAAAACCCAGTTAAAAACACATGAACTCATATGACCCCACCGACGCCCTGTGTGTTTCCACACATGAACTCACATACCCCCAGCACACCTGAACGCGCATGCGCACACGCACGAAACCAGTCAAACCGGTTGTCAAACCGGTTTGGTTGGCCGCCATTTTGAACTAGTGCCATCATATTACTACTATTGTGTCTTATCTGTCATGTTTCTGGTCTGCCTGGTTAATGCTGTCATGCCTGTGTCTTGTCATGTTTTCCTGTTTATTTTGAAAGTCCAGTTTCCATGTCTTTGTGTTTTAGTTTACATTTCCCATGCATCATGATGTTCATCCTGGTCAGCTGTTTCCTCATGTGTCCCCTGAAATGCTGCAGCAAGAGTCCTGACAGGGACTAGAAAGAGAGAGCATATTTCTCCTGTTTTGGCTTCCCTTCATTGGCTTCCTGTTAAATCCAGAATTGAATTCAAAATCCTGCTCCTCACATACAAGGTCTTAAATAATCAGGCCCCATCTTATCTTAATGACCTTGTAGTACCATATCACCCTATTAGAGCACTTCGCTCTCGCTCTGCAGGCCTACTTGTTGTTCCTAGAGTATTTAAAAGTAGAATGGGAGGCAGAGCCTTCAGTTTTCAGGCCCCTCTTCTGTGGAACCAGCTTCCAGTTTGGATTCGGGAGACAGACACTATCTCTACTTTCAAGATTAGGCTTCAAACTTTCCTTTTGCTAAAGCATATAGTTAGGGCTGGACCAGGTGACCCTGAATCCTCCCTTAGTTATGCTGCAATAGACGTAGGCTGCCGGGGATTCCCATGATGCATTGAGTTTTTCCCTTCCAGTCACCTTTCTCACTCACTATGTGTTAACAGACCTCTCTGCATCGAATCATATCTGTTATTAATCTCTGTCTCTCTTCCACAGCATGTCTTCATCCTGTTTTTCTTCTTTCACCCCAACCGGTCGCAGCAGATGGCCGCCCCTCCCTGAGCCTGGTTCTGCCGGAGGTTTCTTCCTGTTAAAAGGGAGTTTTTCCTTCCCACTGTCGCCAAAGTGCTTGCTCATAGGGGGTCATATGATTGTTGGGTTTTTCTCTGTATTTATTATTGTGCTATCTACTGTACAATATAAAGCGCCTTGAGGCGACTTTTGTTGTGATTTGGCGCTATATAAATAAAATTGAATTGAATTGAATTGAATTGAATTGAATTGAATTGATCACCTCATGTGTGTATTTAAGTCCTTTGTCTCTTACTGTTCATTGTCAGGACGTCTGCAAATTTCCCTCATGTCATCTAGTCACAGTTCCAGTCACAGTCTGAGTCATAGTCATAGTTTTACCTTTTAAAAATAATTTCATCAAAAAAAGACAATCAGCTGAGTTTTCTGACTGGTTTCCAAAGGTTGATTCTGTTCATCTGGACGTAGCGTTTTGTGGGAGAAACGTTTCATCACTCATCCAAGTGACTTCTTCAGTCTCAGCTGACTGCAGGTTTCCCCAAACCTTATAAACAGGACATTTGCATAATGACTGAAACCAGCCCACTGAAGGAACAATGGGCTGTGAGGTCAGTTCCTTAATCTTAATTATGCAAATTCTCATGACCATTGATCAACAATCACTGACCAAAACCCACTGATCAAAGAACACTGATCAATGGCCATGAGTCCCATTCACAGAGAGTTGGGGAATGGCTGCAATCACAGCATTGTAAGATGGTGACAGATGTACCCTTAGGCCCCCTCCTCGATTCAGAGATGGTCTTTCCCTTTTCATGTAAATGGCCTCCTTGACTCCGCCCTCAAACCAGCGTTCCTCCCTGTCCAGGATGTGTTACATCCTCATCATTGAAAGAGTGTCCACTGGCCTGTAGGTGTAAATAGACTGCAGAGTCCTGGCCTGACGAGGTTGCTCTTCTGTGTTGTGCCATCCGCTTCGCCAGAGGTTGTTTGGTTTCCCCGATGTATAAATCCTGACAATCCTCCTGGCATTTAACAGCGTACACTATGTTACTCTGTTTGTGTCGGGGGACCCGATCCTTGGGGTGGACAAATTTTTGGCGCAGCGTGTTTTGGGGTTTAAAAGCCACAGAGATGCCGTGTTTAGAAAAAATGCATCTCAATTGTTCCGATACTCCTGACACGTATGGGATCACTACAGGTTTTCGCTTAGGCAGCGGTTGTCCTTCTCTCCTGGATTGGCTGGAGCTTTCTTTAGGCGCCTTCCCAGCTTTGACAAACATCCAGTTGGGATAGCCACATTGACATCCTCAAGTGATCTGAAGAGTAGTACTAGAGTCTTTCACTGGAGTGTATCAGTCAACCAAAGACAAAGACAGTCTTATAGCTCTTTTCCACCAGTACTTACTCAACTCAACTCCCCTGTACTTGGTTTCAGTTGTTTTCCATTACCATCATACCACCTATGTATATGGACACATTATAGCAACGTGGCCAAAAATCTTGTGACTTCATTTGTATGCAGCACAAACACAACACAATAATGGAGGACATCAAGGCGATGGTATACCTGCTACTCAGTCTGTGGTTTTTTCGACTGACTGAAAGACCATGGTGTGTGTTTTTGTTTAGCCTCACTGCATGGTTTTTGAAATGGGGAGTATGATTTTTGTCAAGGAGCTGACAGCACTGACTGGCCAATCCGTGGCATAAAGTCTGTCGATGACACATTTCTGGATCAACTCTGATCACTTGTCCTGATGTCCAGGATCATCTCCTTTTATTGTTGTGGTGTTGAGAGCGAGATTTGTGTAGGCAGATTCATCCCCCTTCAAAATCACCACCACCACTGCTGTATCATCTCCAAACATGATAGTTTGTTGGAGCAGGTCAGCAGACTGTGGTGAAGCGGCTGTAGAGTAGGGGTGGGACTTAAAAATCCATTTTCAAATTAAAAGTGTTTGTAATTTGTATAACGCGATATCGATTCACCAGAATCTTAGAAGCTCACAAAACCATTTCAACAACCACCAAACAGCTAAAACAGCAAATGATTAAAGAGCAAGTAAACAGATTCCACACAAACATGTAAACACAGAGCACATGAATCATTCACCCGACCGCATGGACACGGACACGCCTCGGGGCTGAGTGCTGACATCTCACAGATTCTGATGCTGCAGGTTTCGTCACTTTGACCAAATTCACTGAACCAGCAGCAAAAGAACATCAAAACTACGCTTCACTTTTGATAAACATCATCATTAATTTTCTCTGGCTGTGTTGCTAGCTGGCTGTATCCACCAGGATAAAAATCACACTTCCTGCTCAGTTCTCACTCTCGCCCAGTATACTCCGAGACCAGCTTACCATCAAAAATCTCTGTTTTCTGCATTATTCTCTGCTTATTACACACCAGTCTACTGTTGTGTTCAGTGCTGTCAGCCTCTGACATGAAAGCCTCATTTCTCCTTTTCAATACTGAAGAAATTTAAACTTTTACATATTAGCTGTGTCTCTAATCAAACCTCTGTAACTTTGCTCTGCTTCACTTCAACAGTATCAGGTATCAATATGTTGATTCGTGGTTTTCTTCAGTTTTTGTTCTACTGCAGAATATTTCTAAGGTTATCTGCTATAAAAAGCCAGGCCAGGAAAATCTCCTTTGACACAAAGGCATCTGCTGTGATGCTCACACCTCTGATGAAGTCTCACAGTGTCAGCTTTCTTTTTACAGATATAAAAATATGGATATGTACTGATAAATGATCAGAATTATAATATTTCTGACTGTCTGAGGCAAAACTGTATTTAATTGAATATAATTTAATCAGGACTTTGTGAATCAGAATTGAATCAGTTATAGAAGTCAGTGATGATACCCAGCCCTACTGTAGAGCCATGGACTCATTGTTTCAGTGGAGGAGAGGTGGGGACCGAGTTTGACAGTTTGACCCCTCTCAGCCACCACGTCTGTGGGTGGTGGCTGAGAGGGGGGCGTCCCAAGTCACACAGTTTCCTGACCAGGAGGTTGGGGATGGCTGTGTTGAAGATGAACCTGAAGTTGATGAAGAGCATTCTGACATAGCTCCCTCGATGTTCCAAATGGCTCCACATGGTATGAAGCATGATGACTATTGTGTCCTCTGTCAACATATTTGCTCCATAGGCAAACAGGCAGGGGTCTAGAAAATGAAGAAGGTTGGCCTCGGTGGTTAGGACCAGACGTTCCAGGCACTTAGTGATGATAGGTGCAAGTGCAATGGGGCAGAAGTGATTGAGGCTGTTGGCAGATTATTTTGGGGGGTAAAGTGGACTGCAGGCAGGCTGGGATGAAAGCCTGTGTCAAGAAGCAACAGAAAATTCATGTGAAGACCTGTAACAGCTGGTCAGCATAGGCCCTGAGCACCTTTTCGGAAACACTGTCTGGTTCAGATGCTTTCCAGATGAAAGCAGAAGGTGAACAGGAAACACTACATATACAAAGGCTTATTTACGCCACGGATCCCTGTTCCCAAAACCTGTCATAGATATAACTCTGTCTGTGAAGTTGGATTTGAGAAATAAGTGTTTATAGTTAAAGTTTGTCGAACATGCGCAGTGCCATCTTGCGTCAGTAGTTGTAGACTTTAATCAGTTTATGATAGCTAACTAGTGACAGATCGGATACAATTTCTGAATGTTTTCCATTCCAGGATCCAGGTGTGTTTCACTCTTCTGATATTCCTGCCATTTCCTTTCTGTGCCCTGGTCATGTACTGAACCATGTGCCTGTTCATCTTCACCACTATGATGCGACAGGAGCTTCCATGTTGTGCTAAGAAAGTTATTGGCTGGTAGTTGAATGGAACTGGTCCCGTCTGGAGATCCTTAGGCATCAGGACTGTCCATTCTTCAGTTAGCCATTCTGGGTGCCTCTCGTCAGCTTTGAAATGTTGACTTTCTTCGGTAATTCCACTTTAATCAACATATTTCAGTGTCCAACACAAACCAGTGGATGCTCTGTGTAACCTTAAAAGGCCTGTTGCTTTCTTAGATAACGATTAACACTTTCTGATACTGTACCTGTCTGTCGAAATAAATAATAAGATATAAAATTATGGAGTTAAAACTGAAGACACGTGTAAACACCAAGTTCAAAGTATGCCCACGATTACATGTAGGCCCAACAGAATGCTGTTTTAAATCACATGGCTTCAGTTTCATGAGGAACTGGTAGTGACTGAGTCAGTACGATTGTCAACATGGGCACTAAAATCACCAGGTTAAGTGACTCAATCACACAAAAGAACCATGGATGATAAATAAAAAGCTTACGTAGTCCTAGCAGGGTGGTCAATATCTGCACAGACATCAGGGCTTTCACACTTTACTTTAAAACCCAGCGCCTCAAACCTGCACGCATCATTCACCTCACAAGCTCATTTCAAGTTATAAAACCAGTTTACTATGAAGTCATCTAACACCAAGAAAACCAAACTTAACCAGGCTGTATGGAGGTAGAAATAAAAATTTAGTTTGTACGTGAATACTTCATAAATTGGATGACACAGCAGACTTTTAGTTCTTAGGACAGGAATATCAAAAATATCATCAGAGTTGAACATGTATCAGTGTTCAGAGTGGAAGTGAGATCATAGGAACTAGGATCTACTTTTTTTTCTAATCACTGATGGATTGGTTGACACGTGTGGGCAGTTGTGGAGAAATACTTGTTGGAGTCTTTTGGGTATGGTGTACACTGCGTGATTTGTTAGTGGACAGTATGGCAGTCCCAGATTTGTTTCAGTGGAGCCCATCTAAACCAAAAGCATGTTTCCCATCCCAGAAAGCATTAAAGGTCCTATAAAGCCCAGCCTGTCTGAGTTATAGGCAGAGGAAAGCAGGTGTTGAGGATGAGCAGCCACAGCCACAGGTGGGAAAACACAACTAATGGAGTCCAACTCTGCATCTGTTGAGGTACTGGTGACAGTACCCACTGTAATTATCAAATCTATGCACTATTCTTGATATCTAACTTGGCAGATGGAGATCCATATTTGCAGTTCCATGATGGTTTGGATCAGGCAGAGACAGGTGTCACACCCCGATGGAGAGGGGAGTGGAAGCATATTCCAGTGAACTGTAGATGGGGAAACAGAGAGAGGCTATGGCAGCACCGGTGTATCTTTTTTTTTCTTTGAATCCCAGGAATAACAGTTCATTAATTTCACAGGCCTAGGATGGAAACCTTTTTCTCTAAAGGGAGACCACAGCACTGTCTTAGCTTGAGCAGTCATAAATTTCTGACTGATTTCTTTTAGAAAAGGAAGCTTACCAGTGACTCCCAGACACTGGGCCCACAGACGTGAGTAAAACTCCAACAAGATGTAGTCCGTGTTGGCCGGCAGGGCTCTGGGATGGAAGACCACTTTTAAACCTTGCGAGAGTGTAAAGTAACAAAATGACTAAAATCAGTTTAAATTTAGGTTAATACCTGAAAAAATACCTAAGAGTTCACAGTATCCTCAGACAGAGAGACAGTAGCTGAATGAATTGTCAGAGACACTGAGAGGTGAATGCTGACTAAGACACACCTTAGTAACCAGGGCAACATGCAGACGGACTGGTCTGACTGGTCTGATGTAAAAACACACAAACCTGATTTCCCTCCGAACTCACTGACAGTCTGTCAAATCAGGGATGCCATCAATCACTGAATTCCATCATTCCAGTTACTGTGAGCTGGTCACACACTGGAAGAAACAACTAAGAAACAGGAAATCAGTGACAGGAAGTTGTTTGTCATTTACACTGGGTGATAGGGGCTTTATGACCCAGCAGCGCTCAGGTGTTTCTGTTCATATTACAGGTAGGGGTGCACCGAGCACCTCAATCAGACTAAAGTCTCTGAGTCATGTGACAGGACAGTTTAAGCATGTGATGTTGTGTGTAAATTTAAAGTATGTCATCAGGTGATTACTAGGACCTACTGAAGGGAGGTGGGGCTCCCTACAGATCAGATCTTCTGTTTGTTAAAGCGGGGGGAGGGACTCCAGGCCTCAAGGGCCGGTGTCCTGCAGGTTTTAGATCTCACCCTGGGTCAACACACATGAATCAGATCATTAGTTCATTACCAGGCCTCTGGAGAACTTCAAGACATGTTGAGAAGGTAATTTAGCCATTTAAATCAGCTGTGTTGGATCAAGGACACATCTGAAACCTGCAGGACACCAGCTGATGAGGCCTGGAGTTCCCCACCCCTGCTTTAAAGCCACCAATCAGCACAGACTCCTCCCCTGTGATTCTAAGGCACAGGTGTCGAACTCCAGGCCTCGAGGGCCGGTGTCCTGCAGGTTTTAATGTGTAATCTATACTCTCACCCATGTTGTGAACAAGTTTTATGCATTAGCATGGATGACATCAAGCTGTATGCCAAGAGTGAACGAGACATCGATTCACTGATACACACTACCAGGATATACAGCAATGACATCGGGATGTCGTTCAGACTGGAAAAGTGTAGTCGGATGGTAACAAAGAGAGGGAGGGTAGTCAGAACTGAGGGGATTGAACTACCAGAAGGCAACATTGCAGACATAGAGGACAGTTACAAGTACCTGGGGATCCCACAGGCGAATGGGAACCATGAAGAGGCCGCTAGGAAAGCTGCAACCACCAAGTACCTGCAGAGGGTCAGGCAAGTCCTGAGGAGTCAGCTGAACGGTAAGAACAAGATCCGGGCCATCAACACCTACGCCCTGCCCATGATCAGGTACCCTGTGTTAGATTTGTATTGTGATTGTCATTTATGCTTAGAAATATCTACTCATATACTCTTAGAGTTTTATAATTAGGTGTAGATTGGTAGAGGTTTGATCCTTAATAGTCTGCAAGCTTTGTGTGCATTCCAGAGCTCTCTGACTTTCACACCCACATTTTAGGAGCATGGGAGAGGTCGTACCTTGTCTTATTGTTTTATGGTAGGATAAACGTATCCATGTCTGTTTTAGTCTAAGTGCCTTTTGTTTAGATGGACGGCTCTGGGGAGTCTTCCTGGGGTCACAGTTTGACCCCCCCACACAAGGTACTCTTTGTGTGTATGTATATGTCATATGTTAATGAACCTATGCATATTCATGTAACCACAATAAAAGAGCAGTGTTACGGGGGAACGGACGAGAGCAACTGAGGTCAAGCGAAGGAACGGCGCCTGTCCAGTTCTCTCCCGTGCACGTGAAACATAAAGAATGTTGCCTACTTCGTGTCTTGCTTGCTGTGTAATTACATTGCCTTCAACGTTCCAGCAAATAGGTTTAAGCTACAAACCTATCACCCTGCTGGGGTAATAGGCTGGCCAAAGGAGGAGATAGAAGCCACTGACATAAAGACAAGAAAGCTCCTTACCATGCATGGAGGGTTTCATCCCAAGTCCAGCACCCTGAGGCTGTACGCTAAGCGGAAGGAAGGGGGCCGGGGACTGGTGAGTGTCGGCACCACAGTCCAGGATGAGACAAGAAACATCCACGAATACATCACGAAGATGGCCCCAACTGACAGCGTGCTCAGTGAATACCTCAGGCAGCAGAAACCCAAGAAAGAGGAGGGAGACGAGGAACCATCATGGAAGGACAGGCCCCTGCACGGTATGTACCACCGGCAGATAGAGGAGGTGGCTGATATCCAGAAATCCTACCAGTGGCTGGACAAAGCTGGACTGAAAGACAGCACAGAGGCACTAATCATGGCAGCACAAGAACAAGCTCTGAGTACAAGATCCATAGAGGCTGGGGTCTATCACACCAGGCAAGACCCCAGGTGCAGGCTGTGTAAAGATGCCCCAGAGACAATCCAGCACATAACAGCAGGGTGCAAGATGCTAGCAGGCAAGGCATACATGGAACGCCATAACCAAGTGGCCGGCATAGTGTACAGGAACATCTGTGCCGAGTATAACCTGGAAGTCCCAAGGTCAAAATGGGAGATGCCCCCAAGGGTGATGGAGAATGACCGAGCTAAGATCCTGTGGGACTTCCAGATGCAGACGGACAAAATGGTGGTGGCTAACCAACCGGACATAGTGGTGGTAGACAAACAGAAGAAGACGGCCGTAGTGATCGATGTAGCGGTTCCCAATGACAGCAATATCAGGAAGAAGGAACACGAGAAGCTGGAGAAATACCAAGGGCTCAGAGAAGAGCTCGAGAGGATGTGGAGGGTGAAGGTAACGGTGGTCCCCGTGGTAATCAGAGCACTAGGTGCAGTGACTCCCAAGCTAGGCGAGTGGCTCCAGCAGATCCCGGGAACAACATCGGAGATCTCTGTCCAGAAGATCGCAGTCCTGGGAACAGCTAAGATACTGCGCAGGACCCTCAAGCTCCCAGGCCTCTGGTAGAGGACCCGAGCTTGAAGGATAAACCGCCCGCAGGGGCGTGCTGGGTGTTTTTATATATATATATATATATATATATATATATATATATACATATATATATATATATATATATATATATATATATATATATATATATATACATACATATATATATATATATATATATATATATATATGTGTATATATATATATATATATATATATATATATATATATATATATATATATATGTATGTGTATATATGTGTGTGTGTGTGTGTGTGTGTATATGTGTGTGTATATATGTATGTATATATATGACCTTAATCTTAGAGAGAATGTGATGATTTTATGGATAATTAAAGTCAGTCATATATCCACAAACACAACAAGCTGAAAGTCAGTGATGCTGCTCGGTTTGCAGTCCTGAATATGACGGCACAAGCAGGATTCACCGCACTGTTAATGTTAGCTATGTTATATTGCTGCCTCTGTTCAGTGTGTTGAGCCAAACGGACTTTAACGTGTGTTTGAACGAGCTGACGGTTCACTCGTTAAGCTGAAAGAAAGATGCTTTAATCACAGGAGTCACACATGTGTCCACTGGACCATCTGGAACTCTTCTTGTTCAGCACTCGTAATAACACAAACACTAAATCCTCCTTCTCTGGTGCTGTTTTGTAGCAGTGTGTACACCTGAGACTGTCACCTGTCTGTCTGTCCTGCACTCTCTCTCTGTTTCTTTCTCTCTGATTGTGGAATAAAAGGATGAACATGTATTTATAAGTTACACTTGTGTTTGAATCCTGCAGCTTATCACACATTTGATTTCCATGTGTGACGACTGCAAGTGTCCAGAGTGAGGACAGACTGAGGGACCCACTGCTGCACATCATCTGTGAGGCTTTGCACCCCTGATGATCCACCAGGACAAACTCAGCAGTGTGTGAGGAAGAGGAGGAGGAAGAGCCAGCAGCAGCTGACAGATGGAGAGAATAGACAGACTGTTCCCTGTTTGTGAAGGACTGCTAGGAAAGTTTAACATCACTAATTGTCTGTCCTGAATCAGTCTTATTAGGTAATGTTCAAATAATGTTATCATCCCAGTGTTTTCAGTGTGGGAGAAAGTACTCAGGGCCTTCAAGTTACACACTATGAAAGGCAGCAACAAGTTTCATATTCAGAAACCTAAAGTATGTATCAGCAGCAGGATGGAGCTAAAAATAAATGTTTGTTTCAGTTCTATGAAGCTTTGAGTATTTTGGATTAGTAGCACTGCTGTGTTTGTTGCATCATATTGCTGTAATTGTTTATATGCTTTATATATTCTGAGCTAAGTTGATCTATAGTGTTACATCATATTCTATAAGGATGTTATGTGTTTGTAGACTTTCTGCCCAGTTTGACCCATTTAGCAGAAGTCGGCCTGTTTAAGGCTCTGATATCTATTCTGTGTGACTTAAAGCAGTTATGACATGCTCTGATTTTCTCACCCAATAAAGGAATATTTCATATATCAGTCTGATCTTCATTCTATCAGAAACAGTTATCACAGCTCGGACATTTGCTTTTTACACATATATGTAATCATTGAGCCAAACTTAGTAATGCCAACATATTAAACGAACAACATTTGTCTCTTACAAACCGGATTCCAAAAAAGTTGGGACACTAAACAAATTGTGCATAAAAACTGAATGCAATGATGTGGAGATGGCAAATGTCAATATTTTATTCAGAATAGAACATAAATCATAGAATCAACATATTTTTCCTTTAAAATGATACATTTTCTTTTTTTTTTTTTTTTTTTTTTTTTTTTAACCGCTCTGACCAAAGTGTTTAATGACATATGTCTGAATACAGACAGTAGAAAAATGTCAGTCTTAGTTCTACTGGATCTCAGTGCAGCATTTGATACAGTTGACCACAACATATTACTCAAACGACTGGAGAACTGGGCAGGTCTTTCAGGAACTGTACTAAACTGGTTCAAAACATACTTAGAAAACAGGAAATACTTTGTATCAATAGGTAACTTCACATCTGAGCAGACAAGTATCACATGTGGAGTTCCCCAAGGTTCCATCTTGGGACCCTTTCTGTTTAACATATACATGCTCCCACTGGCACAGATTATAAAGAACAACAAAATAAACTATCATAGCTACGCAGATGACACACAAATATATATCACAATGTCACCGGGAGACCGAGGCCCTGTACAGGCTCTTGGTAAATGCATTGAGGAAATTAATGACTGGTTGTGCCACAATTTTCTCCAGCTAAACAAAAATAAAACTGAGGTAATAGTCTTTGATACATAAATGATACATTTTCTCGGATTAAACTTTTGATCTGTCACCTACGTTCTGTTCTGAATGGAATATTGACATTTGCCATCTCCACATCATTGCATTCAGTTTTTATTCACAATTTGTTTAGTGTCCCAACTTTTTTGGAATCCGGTTTGTATATATAATACATCTGTATATACACTGTCAGAGATACTTGTCTTTGAGTGAAGATTTAAGGTGATAGGAAATATAAATAACTGCAACTTGAATCTTTGACCCAGAGTTCAAACTCACTGCTGTAATGTGTGTGTGTGTGTGTGTGTATATATATGTATATATAATCATAATAATCTGACAATACTATAATATTGTCCATATTATATTTACATTACCACAGTGAGATGACTTTAGTCTCATGAACAACATTAGCTAATTGTTATTTACTAATCTTAAATGACTGTTCAGTACAGAAATGAAGCCCAACTATCATGTTTTACAGTCCTGTGGTCTCAGCCTCAGATACTCAACTAATCAAAGTGATGTCATGACAAAAATGAATGACCAACAAAACATTTTTTTCTCCTTCATTTCTGTCACACAAAGCTGTATGTAACGTTTCTCGCAGTTAGTATCATGGTTGCTAGGGAACCTGGGCAGCACGACGAAGGCTAGGCCGTCCCATTTCACAAGCCTCTCACTTCCGCACCTCTCGTACTCATAGTACGCACCGTACGTAGTACGCGTAGCGCGCGTACTTCAAGCGTGCAGACCCTGAATTGGGACACAGCCTATGTATCCATGCTCTGGGTTTTTCATGTTTTAATCTTAGTTCACCCAGCTTAGCTTATTGGTTAGTTTTGTCTTTGCCTTTTCTTTTGTAAAGTTTTCCAGCCTCAAATAAACAGCTCGTACTTATTTAAATCAAAGCTGTTGTTGTTTTTTTGTTTGTTTGTTTGTTTTTACAATTTCTGTTAAATCAGGGAACTGTTCTTAAGAAAAATGAAACAACTGAAACATTTATAAGTGCTTTATGTGCATCACCCAACACAAAGTATGATTGGCTGACTCAGTGAAGTGACAGACACAGGTTGCAGAGTGTATACAGGTTTTTATTTGTTATATTCTGGAATCAGCAACATAAATAAAAGCTTTCATTCAAGTTCTCCTCTGCACCAGACCCATTCATCAACAGGGTTCAGGCGAAGCCACACCCACAGGACCGGGCTGAGACCGCGACCTGTGATTCTGTTGGCGAAACGCTAAAATCGTCCACCATGATTGTCTCTCTCTGTGTGCTTCAGGAGAACGAGGACGGCACGGACACCAAGAACAAATGAAGGAATAAATATTCTTCTTCCTGCCTCCCGCTGCTATATGTACATTATTAACAGTCTGAAACAGCCCAGCAGCCGGCCTCGCCCAGCTGCTGCGTGACGACACAACAAAGAAACACTGAAAACCACAAAGTGAAGGGAGTCAAAGACCAGACGAAGGACGATGTGCTTCAATGTTTCCAGTTCAGTTACTTTAAAATCTGAAGCAGCAGAGATTAAACGTCAGAGAAGAAAATGGATGATAACTCTCAATGTGTCTTTAAACATCTAAGTGAAAAAAACCCAAGAAGAACCATGACACTTTTCTTACTGTGCTTTCTGAGCTTAGACCAACCGGAATCATACGCAACTCCTCAGGTGGAAAACATGAAAAAAATCATCTTTTCATTCTGAGCAATGAACTCTGAGTGACACAGCTCTGAAACAATGGACAGCAATTGGCCTTGAGTTGAGGTTATTTTGAGGATCCAGTTGATCAACTTGATCAGTTTTTCTTCTGTTGGATGGCTCATTTGGGTTTATTGGTTCCAGCTCCTCAAACTGGATCGTACTGATGGTCCATGATGACATGAGGTGCTTCTCGAAGCACAAGTCTGATCAGGGATCACTATATCCTGATATCTCTCTGCCATCTCTGTGTCCTCCTCACGTATTTCTTTAACTGATTAAACCAAGCTCTTCTAACACATCCACATGCTGCTCTGTAGAGATTATGAACTCGCATCAGACTCATCAATCAGAGGAAAGGGTTTCAATTTAAGACCTGTGAAAATCTGAAACATGTTGGCATTTTTACTTGATGATACACATAAATACAGAAAAATATATTAACAAATGTTGGCATCATTCTGCTTCTAATCATGTCTGTGCTTAATTAAACACAATAATGAGCCTGAGTTCTGATGTTATGTACACCAGTGGTCCCCAGCCCCAGGGTCACGGACCGGTCATTTGGTAACAGGCCGCAAGAGTTGAGGCTCGGTGTGAACTTTACGGTTTTTAGGGTTTTTGTCGGTTTTTATCATTATTTTTTTAATCGTTTTTATTGTTAACTCGCTTTCCCTGGGTCTTTTCCCATATGTTATGAATAAATCTTCTTTTTTTTGTAGCGGTACTAGTTTTATTTTGTTGTATTTATCCGCGACGAGTTGATGTACACAACTCGACCAATGGTGAACTAATCACTAATTACTTTCTGTGATCATTTCATACCAGACAGCTGCCAGCACTCACTACATCTTTATAAATAAGCGTGTCCGCAGACTGCTAATTTTGGCAGATTCAGCTAAATGTCAGCAGACTCTCGGCTGAGCATTTGCAGACTCTCGACAGACTCAGCTGAATGTCGGCAGAATCTCGGCTGAGTGAAGGCAGACACGGCTGTGTTCTGACAACTCTGGCTCTGTGATATCTGCCAGATTTGGTTTGATTTTGGGCCTCTTTGGGCGAAGAGTTGGCAGATTCAAATTGGTGAAGTTTGTTTGGTTAAATATGTTTTAACATAACTGGCCAGACTATGGCACTCAGATTCAGGCTGAGTGACTTCCTCTGGCCTGCTGGGCTTGGGCCTCTGCAGAGTCAAACCATCTCAGCTACCTTGGTAAGCATGATCCAGCCACCTTTCAGGCTTGTTTCCAGAGGGATGATGAAGTTCATCTTTCTTGACATGACATGAATTCATAAATGAAAGTCAATCTGATTTTAGGGTCCCTTCAATCTCAGAGGTATGAGGGTTTATGTGAGGGTTAATGATTCTCCGCAGACAGCAGCTTCTTCCTGACAGGTCAGCTGATTTCAACCAGCAATCGGACACGGTTAAAGATTCCTGTACAAAACACAACTGCAAGGACATCCTGTTTTGAATCCTGGCTGTAAGGACTTCCTGTGCTGGTGGTGGGGATGGCTGACAGGTGAGGCGACCCGCTCTGATGATGTTTTTATTGTTTCAGTTTCATTGAAACAACAAAAGTATAAAAAAACAAAAAAACAAAGTGACACGAGGTGAACGCTGAGCGTTGCTCATAGAATCCAACACTTCAAACCAGGCAGTGTAAACATGCCTTCATCCTCCTCTTCTTCAGTCAGTAGTCTCTCTGCTCCTCCTCCTCTGTGATGAAGGAGGCTCTAAGCAGAGTTCAGGTACTCCAGAGCGACTTCATAACAGAACTTATACTGTTCCTATGGAAACACAGACATCAGATGTCATTCATTCACATTTTTAAAAAAGAAACACTTTTTGTGTATGACGTAAAAACAACTCAGTATCCACTACCAGTCACTGGACACCATGTGTTCAAGTTCACCATCTTGTTCTGTTTTCCTGAGGTAGCTCTGGCACAGCTTGGACTTTTGTTTTGGGTCATTATGTTGCTGTAGGATGAACCCCTGACCAACTAGGTGCATACAGTATTTGTACTATGCTTTCATTTCAGACTGCAATGAGACATTAAACTGCATAACTTTCAATAAAAAAATGGAAAATTTGTTCTAAAACTTTTGGCCAATAGTGTATGTTTATAGAATACAATAAATTTTATAAAACATAACAGAAAATTATGAAATACAATAATCATAATAATAATAATATTATTATATAAAAATATATCATTATTACTGAGAAAATGTTTTTATATTTTAGTCTTAAAAAATACAGTTATGAATTCAGTAAGTTCCTCTTTGATTTACTGTAAAATAAACCTTTTTTTTATTTTAGTCATAAAATACAAATACAAAATAATTTGCTAAACCACTGAAGATATGGAGAAGAGAAATAATACTTATTAAAGTTAAAGCGAGCCCATGTCTGTGATGAAGGTTGGTGTTTACCAGCAGGTCGACCATGTTTGGCTTGTTGTTCCTCAAAGTTTTCACAGCATGAAAAACGTCGACGCAGCACTGCTGACGCAACATCTCACACACGATACTGATACTGCAGAACACACCACTACGACCTCCGCCATTCCTGAGGAGGAGACAGGACAGAGGAGTCAGGAGACCTTTGACATTTGAGCTCTCTGTCAACAGTTACATAAAGAAACACATAAAAATATTACTGCCCATATTCACAAGCACACCCCTCAAAAACAGAAACATTTACAATTGTCATAAACCAAGAACAAGCAAATCATTGTTCACTCAGGGTTCGTACGCTTTTTTCAGGGTCAAATTCAAGCACTTTCAAGGTCCCTTTTTAAGCTTTTCCAGCACCCCCCCCCCCCCCAGTTCAATTTATCTAAATTCAGACAAAATTTAAAATACGAGTAGAAAGTGATATTTTTGACTGTAAAAACCACAAGCATGTTTAACAAATCATTTTCATAACTTGAAATGCAAATAGAAATTGGACATTTAAAAAAAAAAATATGAACAAGTTTTGCAAACAACAAAGTTATCTGGTACTATTTACCTAAAAATGCAGCCAAGACGTTTTTTTTATATAACCATTCAAAACTATTTACAGAACAATCAGGTGCTCTTTGTCAAATAAGAAGGAACACAAATTATTTATGTAACTCCAATAATAATAATAATAATACATTGGATTTATATAGCGCTTTTCAAGGCACCCAAAGCGCTTTACAATGCCATTATTCATTCACGCTCACATTCACACACTGGTGGAGGCAGCTAGGGTTGTAGCCACAGCTGCCCTGGAGCAGACTGACAGAAGCGAGGCTGCCATATCGCGCCATCGGCCCTTCTGGCCAACACCAGTAGGCGGTAGGGTAAAGTGTCTTGCCCAAGGACACAACGACCAGGACAGAAAGGCCGGGGATCGAACCGGCGCCCTTCCGGTTACAGGTGCGCTTCCCAACCCCCTGAGCCACGGAAAACTAGTTAGTGTCCACTATAAGACAGATGAGAACAGCTCAGGGATAAACCTGCAGGTCTGACAGCAGGTGTGTCACTCAGCGTTTACACTGCAACCTGCCTTTGGTGGCTTTTTAGCACCAACTGTGACGTTCACTAGTAGAACTGACACACAAAACAAAACAACAGCTACACACTAACTACACAACACACTAACTTGAGACTCCAAACATGATAAACGTCACAAATCTCTCACGTATCAAAACTCTGGTCGTGTCCAAATTCATGGGCTGCATCCTCCTGAGGACCCGGCCTTCGCGGTCTACGCCGGGTCCTCAGACGGTCGGGTAGGCCGGAAGTAAACGGCTGTGAAATTGGACGGTCTAGCCTTCTGATTAACGTCACCGCTGTCTCGGTGGAGTTTAATAAACTCGGCCGTCTGCTCCTTGCTATGTAAAATATAGCAGGACACTGGCGTAAATTCTCGACCATCTCACACTTCTGTTTAATCAGTTTTCTGTTTGACGTTTAGTCAGCTGTGTGAAAACCACCCGGGGGATTAATAAAGTTTTATTTTGTCTAATCTAATCTAATATCTTTAATCTCAGCCAACCCGATTTACTCACGAACAAATAAAACACTGAAAAAAGCCAAACAATAACATTTTCAGGTTGTCTAAGTGACTTATATATTTCGTTTAACCCGAGTAGCGAAAGTCCGCGGTGATCTGAAAATGATGTGCCGGGAGTTGTGCCGTTCTCGGCGGCTTCAGTGACCGTCGAGCTCTCGGTTAGCTATCAAGCTGGTGGGTAACAGACGTCTCCGAAAACGTCGAAGCACTTTTGCAAATATGCGATATCTTGATAAACCGAGCAGATATTTGAAGTTTACACAGCTACATTCTCGCCTGAAAATATGTTAAAAGTTTATTTTGTGACCCAGAAAGATTAATAAGAGTAATTTTAAAACTTAGTACCGGCCGCCATTGCCGGAAACTGGAGTTTGGCTGGGCCGTGCTATGAATTCTGGGATATGGTGGGCCACGAAGGACACACCCGGCCCATCCTTCAAATTCGGGGAAAAGGAGGACGCATTTGTCGGCTGCATTCGGAGGAGTCTACGAATTTGGACAGCCTTCGGCGCGTCGCTGTGACGTAATCGGTCTACAAATGCGGCCTCAGGAGGATGCAGCCCATGAATTTGGACACGACCTCTCTCTCTTTTTTCGCTCACTCGCTCTCTCTTCCCTCTCTTCCCAACAACCACATGTTGCCGTATCATTTTTTGATTGGTCGACATGGTACATCTTTCCACCAATAGGGAAGGAGTGTTTTTTTCTTTTTTCACTCACAAGCAAAGCGTGTTTGCTAACGCTCTCCATAAAAAAAACGCCGTTTTTACCGTTTTTTCCCGGAGTAAACGCCACTGTTTTATTCAGAAACCCCCCCAAAAACATCGGTTTTACATGACCTATCAACATAATTTAAAAACTGGTATATAGTTTGAAGTCCGCAAGTTCAACCCAAGTTGAAATGGAGACTCTGGGTCCGTCAACCCCAGAGGGTTAATCAGAAAGCCTTAAGTTAGCTAGTTATGTATCGGCTAATGTTTAAAGCTTTGACTTGAGTAAATTAACTCATATTACTGGTCAAAGGAGTTTGCAAAGAAAAGCGTCTGGACTTCTTTGAGTTGCTTGAAGACGTTTCACCTCTCATCCGAGAAGCTTCTTCAGTTCTAAGGTCAAATGGCCGAGAGTCCCAGATTTAAACCCAGTGGGAGTATCCCCCCAAGGAGGGACAAAGGACCCCCTGGTGATCCTCTAATCACATGCGCCAAGGTGTGAAAGTGGGTGTGGGACCTAATCAGCCAGGGTTCAAGGTTCAAGGTTCTTTATTTGTCACATGCATAGTTATACAAGTATAACACACAGTGAAATGTATCCTGACACGCTCCTCGACATGTGCAAAAACATGGGGGGGGGGGGTAGAGGAATAACATTATAAATATATATATATAGTATATACATTGGGTGAATGTGCAGTAGAAGCAGCAGCAGGTGAATTCTGTACATTAATATGAATAGACATCTGACTATTTTACAGAATGGACAATATAAACATGTTTAAAGTTAAAGGAAGTTAAAGGAATTGAGTGTCTGGAGGAGAGTCTCAGTCAATTATAGATGATGTGAGATGGCGTGTGTGTGTGTGTGTGTGTGTGTGTGTGTGTGTGTGGGGGGGGGGGTTGGTTTAGGGTCCGGATGGCTTGGGGATAGAAGCTCTTCTTGAGTCTCTCTGTCCTTGCCCGGATGATGCGGAACCTTCTACCAGATTGTAGAAGTTGGAACAGTTTGTTGCCAGGATGGGACGGGTCCTTCAGTATCTGCGTTGCTCTAGTCCGGCATCTCCTGGTGTAGGTGTCCTGAAGTGGGGGAGAGCAATCCTGCAGCAGCGTTCTGCTGTACGGATCACTCTCTGGAGAGCTTTTGGTCCTTCACACAGCTGTTCCCGAACCACGCTGTCATGTTCTGTGTGAGGATGCTCTCCACAGCGCCTGTATAGAAGATCCTGAGGATCTTTGGAGAGACCCTGAACTTCCTTAGTTGTCGTAGGTGATACAGGCGCTGCCTAGCCTTCTTGGTCTGGACCTGAATGTGGGCAGCCCATGTCAGGTCTGAGGAGATGTGGACACCAAGATATTTGAAGGACTGCACCCTCTCCACTGGAGCTCCATTAATGATAATGGGCTTGTAGTCTCTGTGCTGACTCCTTCTGAAGTCCACCACCAGCTCCTTGGTCTTGCCGACGTTCAGCTGGAGGTGGTTGTCCTGGCACCACGATGCCAGATTCTTCACTTCGTCCATGTAGGCCCCCTCATCGCTGTTGGAGATGGCGCCCAACACCACTGTGTCGTCAGCAAACTTCACAATGGTGTTGGAGCCGTGGGTGGCCACACACTCCGAAGTGTAGAGGGAGTAGAGCAGTGGCGAGAGGACACACCCCTGTGGTGCTCCTGTGTTGATGGTGATGCTGTCGGAGACACACCCACCCACCCTCACCACCTGAGTTCTGCCGGTGAGGAAGTCCAACACCCATGCACACAGACGGCTGTTGAGTCCCAGGTCCCTCAGCTTTGTGAACAGTCTGCTGGGCACTATTGTGTTAAACGCTGAACTGTAATCAACAAACAGCATTCTCACATAGTTACCCTGTTTCTTGTCCACGTGGCTGAGGGTGGTGTGCAGGACGTGGGCGATGGCATCCTCAGTGGATCTGTTGGGTCGGTAGGCGAACTGAAGCGGATCTGTGGAGTCTGGGATGGAGGAGGAGATGATGTTCTTCAGCAGCCTCTCGAACACCTTCATGACTACCGAGGTCAGCGCAACTGGCCGGTAATCATTCAGGGATGAGGGTTTGCTGTTCTTGGGCACCGGGATGATGGTGGATCTTTTGAAGCATGTGGGGACCACAGACTTCGCCAGGGACACGTTGAAGATGTAAGTGAACACACCTGCTAGCTGGTCAGCACAGCAGCGCAGCAGACGGCCGGTGATGCCGTCTGGCCCCGCCGCTTTCCTTGTGTTCACTCTCCTTAACGCCGCTCGGACGTCATGCTCCGCGAAGCTGGTCACCGGTCTCTCGTTGATGACGTCATTGTCCTCGGTAGCCCAGCGGTAGATGGCATTAGCCGCCTGGCTAACCTCGAAACGGGCGTAGAACTGGTTCAGCTCATTGGTGAATGCAGAGTCGGCGTTGATCGGCGTAGTGTCCCTGGGTTTGTAGTCGGTAATGGTGCGTAGTCCGTGCCACATACTCCGTGTGTCGCCCTGGTGGAAGCGGGACTCCACACGCTCCCGGTACCGGCGTTTGGCATCTCTCACCGCGCGCCGCACGCCGTATGATGCCGCTTTGTAGGCACTCATATCGCCAGTGGCGAGACCCGCGTTGTAGGTGGCGGTCCTGGCGTTTACTGCAGCGCGGATCGATCTGTCCATCCACGGTTTCTGGTTAGGGAATGTGGTGACTCTCGCAGTGGGGATAATCTCCTCCGCTAGCATGCTGACGAAGCTTACTGCTACTTCCGTAAACTCGTTGATGTTGACTGCGCATGATCTGAACATGTCCCAGTCGACGTCGTCGAGTGCATCCTGTAGCGTAGCTTCTGATTGGGCAGACCACCGTTTCACCTCCCTTGGGTTTCGGGTGAGCTCATTGTGAAACCTGGCCCCACCTTGTCATGTGAATTCCTGAGGTCAGATGGCCCAGGATGTGAGTGGGCGTTAAGGCGTCTGGGGAGGGAACTCGCCTTAAGACATTTGTTTCCAACCAAACAGAAATAAAATCATCCATACCTGCCACCATTATATAATAAGTAAATTCTATCTTAATACGTGCAGACACCAGACCTTTGAACATAAGTTCTAAATTTGCAGACCTTTCCATTTTGTTTCTGCAGGTTAGCCAGATTCCCCTTTTTGCCCGACCTGTAAGAAAGCTGCAAAGATAAATCTGATTCCATTGTGCTGCTGTTTTTGGGACCATAAATGAACATTGTATTCTCCAGCACCTGTACGTATTCAGCCAACCACTGTTGCAGTAATGGGAAGAGAAGAACAAGCCTGGGACACCCAATCCACAAATGTTGCAGGGTGTGCTCAGCTTGACAAAAAGCACAGTTACCCTCTACCATCGGTCCATATGTGCAACATGTCTGGTTGTGGCCATGGCCCCATGGACCACCCACCACCGAAGATCCACGGTGTGTTTCTCCAAGTGAGGTTTGTACAAGGACTTCCATCTGCCTCTGGGAGAACCTGCTGTGGAAATACTATCTCTCTATCAGAAATACCACCTCGACTCCGGAACACAAAGGACTTTCATACTTAAAGCATATAAGGTCTTCTTTGATCCTTTAGGAAAATCCATCATTTTTAGTGCCCTATTCAATTCAATTCAATTCAATTTTATTTATATAGCGCCAAATCACAACAGAAGTTGCCTCAAGGCGCTTTATATTGTACAGGAGATCGCACAATAATACATACAGAGAAAAACCCAACAATCATATGACCCCCTATGAGCAAGCACTTTGGCGACAGTGGAAAGAAAAACTCCCTTTTAACAGGAAGAAACCGCCGACACAATCAGACTCAGGGAAGGGCGGGGCCATCTGCTGTGATTGGTTGGGGTGAAAGAAGAAAAACAGGATAAAGACATGCTGTGGAAGAGAGACAGAGATTAATAACAGATATGATTCGATGCAGAGAGGTCTATTAGCACATAGTGAGTGAGAAAGGTGACTGGAAGGGAAAAACTCAATGCATCATGGGAATCCCCGGCAGCCTACGTCTATTGCAGCATAACTAAGGGAGGATTCAGGGTCACCTGGTCCAGCCCTAACTATATGCTTTAGCAAAAAGGAAAGTTTGAAGCCTAATCTTGAAAGTAGAGATAGTGTCTGTCTCCCGAATCTAAACTGGAAGCTGGTTCCACAGAAGAGGGGCCTGAAAACTGAAGGCTCTGCCTCCCATTCTACTTTTAAATACTCTAGGAACAACAAGTAGGCCTGCAGAGCGAGAGCGAAGTGCTCTAATAGGGTGATATGGTACTACAAGGTCATTAAGATAAGATGGGGCCTGATTATTTAAGACCTTGTATGTGAGGAGCAGGATTTTGAATTCAATTCTGGATTTAACAGGAAGCCAATGAAGGGAAGCCAAAACAGGAGAAATCTGCTCTCTCTTTCTAGTCCCTGTCAGGACTCTTGCTGCAGCATTTTGGATTAGCTGAAGGCTTTTCAGCGAGTTTTTAGGACATCCTGATAATAGTGAATTACAGTAGTCCAGCCTGGAAGTAATAAATGCATGAACTAGTTTTTCAGCGTCACTCTGAGACAGGATATTTCTAATTTTAGAGATGTTGCGCGAATGGAAGAAAGCAGTCTTACATATTTGTTTAATATGTGCATTGAAGGACATGTCCTGGTCAAAAATGACTCCAAGGTTCCTCACAGTGTTACTGGAGGCCAAGGTAATGCCATCCAGAGTAAGAATCTGCTTAGATACCATATTTCTAAGATTTTCAGGGCCGAGTACAATAACCTCAGTTTTATCTGAATTAAGAAGCAGAAAGTTAGCGGCCATCCAGGTCTTTATGTCTTTAAGACATTCCTGCAGTTTAACTAATTGGTGTGTGTTACCTGGCTTCATGGACAGATAGAGCTGCGTGTCATCTGCATAGCAGTGAAAATTTATGCTATGTCTTCTAATGATGCTGCCTAAGGGAAGCATGTATAATGTAAATAGAATTGGTCCTAGCACTGAACCCTGTGGAACACCATAATTGACCTTAGTGTGTGAAGAGGACTCTCCATTTACATGCACAAATTGGAGTCTATTAGATAGATATGATACAAACCACTGCAGTGCAGTACCTGTAATACCTACAGCATGTTCTAATCGCTCTAATAGGATATTATGGTCAACAGTATCGAACGCAGCACTGAGGTCTAGCAGGACAAGCACAGAGATGAGTCCACTGTCAGAGGCCATAAGAAGATCATTTGTAACCTTCACTAAAGCTGTTTCTGTGCTGTGATGAGCTCTGAAACCTGACTGAAACTCTTCAAATAAGCCATTCCTCTGCAGATGATCTGTTAGCTGTTTGACAACTACTCTTTCAAGGATGTTTGATATGAAAGGAAGGTTGGAGATTGGCCTATAATTAGCTAAGACAGCTGGGTCTAGAGATGGCTTTTTAAGTAAAGGTTTAACTACAGCCACCTTGAAGGCCTGTGGTACATAGCCGATTATTAGAGATAGGTTGATCATATTTAAGATTGAAGCATTAATTAATGGCAGGACTTCTTTGAGCAGTTTTGTAGGAATGGGGTCTAAAAGACACGTTGATGGTTTGGAGGAATTAATTATTGAAGTTAACTCAGAAAGATCAATTGGAGAAAAAGAGTCTAACTTAACATCGATGGTACTAAAAGTAGCTGTAGATAATATTACATCTGTGGGATGATTATTGGTAATTTTTTCTCTAATGATAAAAATTTTATTTGTGAAATAGTTCATGAAGTCATTACTAGTTAACGTTAAAGGGATGGTTGGCTCAGTAGAGCTCTGACTTTTTGTCAGCCTGGCTACAGTGCTGAAGAGAAACCTGGGGTTGTTCTTATTTTCTTCAATCAGTGACGAATAGTAAGATGTTCTGGCTTTGCGGAGGGCTTTCTTATAAAGCAGCAAACTATTTCTCCAGGCTAAATGATGATCCTCTAAATTTGTGACACGCCATTTCCTCTCCAGCTTACGAGTTATCTGCTTTAGGCTACGTGTTTGAGAATTATACCACGGAGTCAGGTACTTCTGATTTGAGGCCTTAGTTTTCACAGGAGCTACAGTATCCAGAGTCGTACGTAGTGAGGAGGTAAAATTATTAACAAGATAATCGACCTCTGTTGGAGTAGCGTTCAGATAGCTGCTCTGCTCTATGTTGGTACAGGGCATTGAAGATGATAACAGTGGGTGGATTATATTCTTAAACTTAGTTACAGCACTTTCAGAAAGACATCTACTTTGATAAAGTCTACTCTCCACTGCTGTGTAATCAGTTATTGTAAATGTAAATGTTATCAGGAAATGATCAGACAGCAGAGGGTTTTCAGGAAACACTGTTAAATGTTCAGTTTCTATGCCATACGTTAAAACAAGATCTAGAGTGTGATTAAAGTGGTGGGTGGGTTCTTTTACATTTTGAGAGAAGCCAATTGAGTCTAATAACAGATTAAATGCGATGTTGAGGCTGTCATTGTTAGCATCTACATGGATGTTAAAATCACCCACAATAATTATTTTATCTGCGCTGAGCACTAAATCAGATAAAAAGTCTGAGAAATCAGAGAGAAACTCTGTGTAAGGCCCAGGTGGACGATAGATGATAACAAGTAAGACTGGTTTCTGAGTTTTACAGCTGGGGTGGACGAGGCTAAGCATCAGGCTTTCAAATGAATTAAAAGTCTGTCTTGGTCTTTCGTTAATTAATAGGCTGGTGTGAAAAATTGCTGCCACACCGCCCCCTCGGCCTGTGCTTCGAGATTTCTGGTAGTTAGAATGACTCGGGGTGTTGATTCATTTAAACTAACATACTCATCCTGCTGCAACCAGGTTTCTGTAAGGCAGAGTAAATCGATTTGTTGATCAATTATTAAGTCATGTACTAACAGAGACTTGGAGGAGAGAGACCTAATATTTAATAATCCACATTTCACTGTTTTCCTCTTTGGTTCAGATGTGGATACTGTATTGTTCTTTCTTTGTGATTTTTTATGTTTAAGTTGTTTATTGCTGGTTTTTGGTTTGTTTTTTGTCTTTTTGGGAGCTGACACAGTCTCAATGGAGATGGGTTTTTGGGGGGATAACAGGAGGAGAGAAGCTGCAAAGAGGCGTGTAAGACTGCAACTCTGCTTCTCGGTCCCAACTCTGGATAGTCATATTTTGGGGGGTTTAATAAATTGGTCCATATTTCTGGAAATGAGAGCTGCTCCATCCAAAGTGGGATGGATGCCGTCTCTCCTAACAAGACCAGGTTTCCTCCAGAAGGTTTGCCAATTATCTATGAAGCCCACATCTATCTATGAAGGCTTTTGTCTCCCCTAAAAGACAATAATAATAATAATAATAATGGATTGCATTTATACAGCGCTTTTCGGGACCCTCAAAGCGCTTTACAATACCACTATTCATTCACTCTCACATTCACACACTGGTGGAGGCAGCTACAGTTGTAGCCACAGCTGCCCTGGGGCAGACTGACAGAGGCGAGGCTGCCATATCGCGCCATCGGCCCCTCTGGCCATCACCAGTAGGCGGTAGGTGAAGTGTCTTGCCCAAGGACACAACGACCGAGACTGTCCGAGCCGGGGCTCGAACCGGCAACCTTCCGATTACAAGACGAACACCCAACTCTTGAGCCACGATCGCCCCAAAAAAAAGCCTACTTCTTAAACTACTGCAGCACTGTGAAGACAGCGAAACCTTCCAAAACACCACCTTTTGTGCTCCGAACATTTTACTGTGCCTTTAAAGGAGTTTTCCCTCATTTCTTCGTCATCAACTTAGAATCTTTTTAGTGTGCTCGACTGTTCATAGCTGACCACGCTCCTTATCTTTAGAACTGATTTTATAAACTCATCGAGATCTGGAAAAAAATCTTCCACAGTCTGTCTGACAAATGTTTCATCTTAAAATGAGTTTATGTCTTGTAAGGAGTAGGATTGCTGATGCAAGTCTTGTGAAACAATATCAGAAAACTGTGATAAGGAATCGTCTTCAAACAAGTTCAAAGAACCTGCAGTTCCATCTTCAGCCTCACCTGTCCTTGCCTCTGTCTGTTCACTGTTCACCTCCCATGTCTAATAGACAGAGGAGGCGAACCCTCATTGGCGAGGGACACCATGGCTCCAAGTTAAACTGGCCAATTAGCTAAACCTACTCTACACAACACAATGAAATAAACCTGTCTTACCTTGTAACTAACCAACTAACCATTAAGGTTGGGCGATATGTAACATTTTTCCAACTGACAATCATCATTCCAATAAATGACGACAGGCATTCGCGCAGACTTTCTGATGGGTGTGGACTGATTTGTGCATTTAGAATTTATACGTTTAGTTGGGAAGGAATATTTTACTCGCTTATTTGTTTCAGTATTAATATAGCTCGTTTTTGGATTATTCATTTATTTATTTATTTGAGATGCGCCACATCACACAAAAGACTTCACATGACGTCAGAGATTTTATGTTTGCTGGAAACAGACACATTTTGATTTTTAACTTTTTGTTTAACTTTGTATTTGTTGTTTGGTCGAGTATGTACGACAGATAAACACTGGAATGGCCTGTAAACACAGTTATAGTGGAAAAAAGAAGCCAGTTTCTTTGTCTCCCTCCCCACCACTGTGGGGTTTTTTTTAATTTAAATAAAATGTTTGTGTTTTGTTCTGAATATGGGCTGCTGCCTTTCTTTCTTTCTGTTCAGAGTTTGAGTAAATAAATCGCTGCATTGGGCGCACTCTGAGGAGGGGGCATTTGTTCATGAGGAGGGGGCATTTGTTCATGCTATTAAAACAACACTTATTTTTCCTTTGACTGCTTTTTGTAGCTTCAACCAACATTATTAGCAAACTTACTCATGGTGTAATAAATCCACCAATAAATCACTCTTGTGACAACCATCGATGAAAGGCTCAGCCTATTGTTGATATATTCGTCCAATCACCCAACCTTACTAACCACAGGGTGTAAAGTTTCTGAAAATACAGTCCAAACATCCCAAACTCCTTGAGCAGCTCCACAGTCATTCAATCACTCACACTCCCAGCATCCAGTGCAGGAAGGAGAGGAGAGGACAGGAGACAGGAGAGGAGACCTTTGACCTTTAACACACTTTTATTATACAAACCGGATTCCAAAAAAGTTGGGACACTAAACAAATTGTGAATAAAAACTGAATGCAATGATGTGGAGATGGCAAATGTGAATATTCCATTCAGAACAGAACGTAGGTGACAGATCAAAAGTTTAATCCGAGAAAATGTATCATTTCAAAGGAAAAATATGTTGATTCAAAATTTCACAGTGTCAACAAATCCCAAAAAAGTTGGGACAAGTAGCAATAAGAGGCTGGAAAAAGTAAATGTGAGCATAACGAAGAGCTGGAAGACCAATTAACACTAATTAGGTTAATTGGCAACATGATTGGGTATAAAAAGAGCTTCTCAGAGCGGCAGTGTCCCTCAGAAGCCAAGATGGGTAGAGGATCACCAATTCCCACAATGTTGCGCAGAAAGATAGTGGAGCAATATCAGAAAGGTGTTACCCAGCGAAAAATTGCAAAGACTTTGCAGTTATCATCATCAACTGTGCATAACATCATCCGAAGATTCAGAGAATCTGGAACAATCTCTGTGCGTAAGGGTCAAGGGCGTAAACCCATACTGGACGCCCGTGATCTCCGGGCCCTTAAACGACACTGCACCACAAACAGGAATGCTACTGTAAAGGAAATCACAGAATGGGCTCAGGAATACTTCCAGAAACCATTGTCAGTGAACACAATCCACCGTGCCATCCGCCGTTGCCAGCTGAAACTCTACAGTGCAAAGAAGAAGCCATTTCTAAGCAAGATCCACAAGCTCAGGCGTTTTCACTGGGCCAGGGATCATGTAAAATGGAGCGTGGCAAAATGGAAGACTGTTCTGTGGTCAGACGAGTCACGATTCGAAGTTCTTTTTGGAAATGTGGGACGCCATGTCATCCGGACCAAAGAGGACAAGGACAACCCAAGTTGTTATCAACGCTCAGTTCAGAAGCCTGCATCTCTGATGGTATGGGGTTGCATGAGTGCGTGTGGCATGGGCAGCTTGCATGTCTGGAAAGGCACCATCAATGCAGAAAAATATATTCAGGTTCTAGAACAGCATATGCTCCCATCCAGACGTCATCTCTTTCAGGGAAGACCCTGCATTTTTCAACAAGATAATGCCAGACCACATTCTGCATCAATCACAACATCATGGCTGCGTAGGAGAAGGATCCGGGTACTGAAATGGCCAGTCTGCAGTCCAGATCTTTCACCTATAGAGAACATTTGGCGCATCATAGAGAGGAAGGTGCGACAAAGAAGGCCCAAGACGATTGAACAGTTAGAGGCCTGTATTAGACACGAATGGGGAGAGCATTCCTATTGCTAAACTTGAGAAACTGGTCTCCTCGGTCCCCAGACGTCTGTTGAGTGTTGTAAGAAGAAGGGGAGATGCCACACAGTGGTGAAAATGGCCTTGTCCCAACTTTTTTGGGATTTGTTGACACCTTGACATTTTGAATCACCATATTTTTCCCTTCAAATGATAAATTTTCTCAGTTTCAACTTTTGTGCCGTGATTTATGTTCTATTCTGAATAACATATTGACATTTGCCATCTCCACATCATTGCATTCAGTTTTTATTCACAATTTGTTTAGTGTCCCAACTTTTTTGGAATCCGGTTTGTATCAATGCTTCAACTTACAACCATAACTGAAAATGAATGCCAAATCAACATATGAACAACCCTCCCCTCCCACCATCAACCCCACCCAAATACAATAAACACAAAAATGAAGACCAAAACAGAAAGCACTCCATTTGGCTTTTTTCAAAAATTCAGAACTAAAGCATCATCAGTTATTTTACACAAAACTCAATTAATTCCCCAAATAGAGACAAACTCTTCAATGTTGGACAACAATAAACAAATTCTACTTTCAAACGTGCACCTACCAACCCTTTAAACATAATTTCTAAATTAACAGATCCTGTTCCCTTCATTTTGTTCCTCCTTGTGAGCCATATACTCATCTTCACCTAACCTATTAAAAAGTTAATCAAGCAAATCTTCCTACGCTGCGCCGCAGAGTACTCTAAAACACTCCCAAGGCCAGCAAGCCACTGCCGCAGCAATGAAAAAAGGCCAGCTAGCCTGGAACAGCCAAGCCACAGGTGCTGCAGTGTTTCCTCAGTTAGGCAGAAAAGACAGTGGCTCCCGGATTGTGGATCACTGCCCTGCTGTACTCAGGCCCGCCAGCTTGGTTAGACCAGCATTTATAAGGAACCTCTGCACACTAGCAGTGCTGAGTATCCTACTTGGTATCAAGGGATTGTAAAAACAGAGGCACCTCACCAACATCACCACATACTTGAGAATAGTCTCTCTGTACTTTAAAAACAGTCTTCCAAGCAGTCAAAACAGACTGGTAAAAAACAGAGGTCCGCGAAAGGTCCATGCCAGTCAGGTCTATGAGAAACAGGTGCTTGTCATACGTAAGGTCCTTTATTCTGTGAAGCAGCGTAGATGCAGTCTGGAACCAGGGTGGCTGTTGTCTGTGATAAAGATAACGCTGTGCTGTCTGAAGACGGAACGCTGTGACACGGCTGCGAAGGTCAATCAGACTCTGACCCCCCTCTGACACAGGTAGAGACAGCACAGCAGACCTGATCCAGTGAAACCCTCCCCAGAAGAAATCGACCAGTCTTTTTTGTATCTCCTTGAGAAGAGAGGCTGGAGGTTCAACGACAGTAGCATGGTGCCAGAGTACAGAAGCGGCCAGGTTGTTAACAACCAAAGTCCTTCCCCTGTAAGACAACTGTGGCAGGACCCAAGTCCATCGAGACAACCAGGCACTAATTTTTTCAACAACACCCTCCCAGTTCTTCCCCTGAAAAACATCAGTTCCCCAAAACACTCCCAAACACTTCAGTCCCTCCCTGTTCCACTGTAAGTCTGCCGGTAACACTGGCTCCTCTTCATCAACCCACCCTCCCAAAATGAAACCTTCACACTTTGACCAGTTAACCTTCGCGGAGGATGCTCGCTCATATAATTCCAGTTTCTGAGTGTTTTAATATAACTTTGACTGGTTATAAAAACCGTAACATCATCAGCATAAGCTGACAACTTTACTGTGCTTCCTGCTTCTTCAAAGGTCAAACCTTATAGTCCCTATCTGAGATGGTTTAAAAGTGGTTCAATGGCCAGCGTATACAACATACCAGAAAGTGGGCACCCCTGCCTGATGCCTCTCTGAACTGGAACAGGCCGACTTAACCCTCCCCCAACCTTTGACATGACAACAGCATTTGAGTAGAACAGTTTGATCCAAGAAATGAAGATGTTTCCAAACCCAAAAGCTTCTAAAGTTTTAAACAGAGAGCGGTGATCAACTCTATCAAAAGCGTTTTCTTGATCCAGAGATAAAAACCCCACATCCAAGTCTCGACATCGACAATCATGTCTTCAACCTGTTAGAAAGACATTTTGCAATAATCTTGTAGTTGGTACAAAGCAAAGAAACTGGTCTCCAATTTTTAAGCAGGCCCAGGTCCCCTTTCTTTGGCAGTAGAGTCAAAACTACCCTTGTGCAGCTTGTTGGCAAGATCCCAGTGGTCATACAGTACGTGAAAACCTCATGTTTGTCTTCTCCTAGCAGCAACTGGTAAAATTCCGCAGGATGACCATCAACTCCTGATGACCGACCACAGTTGAGTTGTTGAACCGCTGAAGACATCTCCGCAAAGGAAATGGCAGACTCCAACACAGCCGATTCAGCCTCATCCAGCCGTGGCAGCCCCACCAGCATCTTCATCACACATTCAGGGTCACATGTGTCAGCACTAAAGAGGCTGCCATAAAAGTCAATGGCAAGCTTCCTCATTTCTACTGGGTCAGATGTCACCTTCCCATCTGGAAGCCTTAGGTGCATCATTTGGTGTGACTCGCGAACAGTTTTCTCCAGCTTGAAGAAGAATCTGGTTGGGGCATCTATTTCTTTAATAGTAGGAATCCATGTTCTTATAAGAGCACCTTTTGCTTTTTTGTGGAGAAACTTGCCCAAAGCCTTCCTCCCACTGTCCCAGGTAGTATTTGTATCGACCGTCCCACTTATAACCTCAGTCTCTAGCCTCTTGAGGTCTCGTTCTAAGTCCTCAAAGTAGCCTTTAACAGTGGCTGTTGCATGTAATGTGTATTGTTGACAAAAAAGCTTTATCTGTGTTTTCCCCACCTCCCACCATTGAGCCAAGTTGCAAAAGTCAGTTTTCCTTAGTTTCCAGTAGCACCAGAAGTCAGAAAAAGCTCGACAGAACTCTTTGTCATGAATCAGCTGCACGTTGAAGTGCCAGTGCGAACAATGTTAGAATGCATCAATAAGGAAATGTCTGCAGTCACTAAATGATGATCAGAAAACCCAACAGGTGAAATTTCTGCCTTAACTAGTCTATTATTATACGTCTGATTGATATATAATCTATCAAGCCTGGCTGCCTTCGCACTGCCCGCAGAAACGTTCACATATGTGTATTCTCTAGTTGTGGGATGGAGCTTTCTCCACACATCAGTCAAATCATTCTGAAGAAGGACTGTAGACAAAAGTGAGCCCGAAGGTGGGTGAGGCTCTCCTGTGTTTCTGTCAACTGAAGGATGGGTTGTGCAATTCGAGTCCCCTCCCACCACTATTATTGAACCCGCTATGTAATTGTGATAATTTATCATTACTTTCACGAAATAACCGCACACGACCTGCAGCTGAATTATGGGCGTATACATTCATAAAAGCAAAAGATATTGTTACGGCTGCGGCCATATGACCACTGTGTGCTGTCTTGTTCTGTCTCTCTACTGTGTTTTAGACTCTTTGCAGGTCCATCCTCTAACGAAGAGTAGCGAGCGGCTGATTGGCCCGTGGAACACGTGCCCACGTTCAAAAGCCGCTCTGACAGCTCCAGAGAGAGAGAGAGAGAGAAGCGAGCAAGCGGTTTGACAGCCGACGCGGTCCTGGCCCTGGTTTCCAGCTTATACCTTTTGTTGTGTATTTGTGTGAGCGTGTTCGGTGAGAGCAGCTCCTAGTGTGTTAATTTAGTGCTTAGGCACTTATAGGCTGAAGCAGAAGGGGTGAGCCGCCTTTTTCTTTGGAACAGTTTTCTCCTGTTTTCCGGGTTAGGGAGCGAGGGTTAGTACTGTCATTTGTTTGTTTTATTTCTTTCATAGGGTTTAGTTAGTTTTCTCTGGTGGGATTTAGTTGGTTTTGTTTATTGTTTTGGCCTGGGTTCACCCTGGAGCTATGCTTCATCACCTTTAATAAAATCACTTTTTTACTCACAACTGGTTTTGGATGTTTGGCTTGGGAACCAGGGCGGGTATTTGTCTCTCTCTCTTCCAACCTTTATGTGCGTCTCCACCCGCCTAGACTGGGGGCGTAACATAAATGGGGGCTCGTCCCTTTTTGTTCGTTTGATTGGTTCGTTTCCTTTTTGCGTTTGTGGTGGGGGGGAAGCGTCATTTGGGGTGTGTGGCGAGACGGAGGGTTTCATTCGTCTAAGCGTTAGGCGCGAGTGAGCGGCCCTTGAGTGAGCGGCTGTAGCTGCGGGTTAGTTGTCTGCAGAGGTGTGTTTTTCCTTGTTGCTTTGTTCGTGATGACGTTTGACATGGATGATTTTGCGCAACAGCCCTCCATTGAGAAGTTGGAGCGGTGCACAAAAGCAGATTTGTTGGTAGTGGCTCATTTATTCAATGTGGATGTTCCGTTGCATTCTAAGAAGGCTGAAATTAAACAATGTTTGATAGAGAATCTGGTGGAGAGGGGAGTGTTTGGGAGGCTTAAAACTTCGCCTAGGGGGTCTGGGAGTTTGGAGACGGCAGTGGGGGCGGAAGCTGCTGGGGCCGTCCCGAAACCTTCCAAGGGGCGAACGACGTCGGAGGCGGAAGCTCCTGTCGCCGTTCAGTCTCCTAAATTGGACCCGATTGGCCATGTTGCGGCGGGTTTGGTGACGGAGGATCTTAAGCTTGCCCTTCGCTTGAAGGAGGTGGAGCTGGAGGCTAAGGCTAAGGAAGTCGAGCTCATGCATCTTCGCATACGAGCTATGGAGCTGGATCCTTCTCGAGCGAGAGACGCTGCTCCCGTCCCTGTGAGTACACTCCGCGACACTTCCACTGTTGACCAGTTTAACGCTAGCAAGCAAATTGTTTTGGTACCTCCTTTTAGGGAGGGAGAGGTTGATTCGTATTTCACTGCTTTTGAGCGCATCGCTACCACTTTAAAATGGCCAAAGGATGTCTGGAGTCTGTTGTTGCAATGCAAATTAGTAGGAAGAGCGCAGGAGGTTTGTGCGAGTCTTTCCATTGCTGACAGTCTGGATTATGAGGTTGTCAAATCCACTATTTTGCGGGCTTATGAGTTAGTCCCGGAGGCTTATCGGCAAAAGTTTCGTGCCTGTAGCAAGTCCGACAGTCAAACGTTTGTGGAGTTTGCACGTGAGAAAGCTGTCTTATTTGATAAGTGGTTGGCTGCCAGTAAAGTAAAGAACTTTACCGAGCTGAAGGAGTTGATCCTGTTGGAGGAGTTTAAGACATGTCTCCCTGAAAGTATTGTGGTGTACCTTAATGAACAGAAGGTGGAGTTACTGTCTAAAGCCGCTGTTCTTGCCGATGAATTTGTGTTAACCCATCGCGCATCACTCTCGACAGCACGCCGTGAGTGCGTTTCCCCGACTCAGCATGCCAAAAGTTATAGGGTTTCTCCTAAGCGACAGACGCGTTCTGCTGCTATTCCTGTGTCAGACCGCAAATGTTTCTATTGTCATGAAATCGGTCACCTTGTCGCTGCTTGTCCATCACTACAGCGCAAGGAGCAGGCTCACACGGTAAGGAAGCCGAAAAGTGTTGGTTTCGTTCGTTCTATGTCTGCTTCCACTTCACCTGACAATGAAGTGAGAAGTGACAGCCTTGATGACAGCTACCGTCCTTTTGTGTCGGAAGGATTTGTTTCTCTGAACGGAAAGGAGGAGGATCGGGTGCCGATCACGATTCTGCGTGACACCGGAGCCGCGCAGACACTTATTTTGAGGGGTATTTTGCCTTTTTCTGATTTCTCTTTCTGTGGTTCGGATGCTCTTGTCTGGGGAGTGAAAATGGATGTGTTGCGAGTACCGCTACACAAGGTGTTTCTCCAATCGCCGCTCGTTTCGGGTCCGGTAACGGTTGGAGTGCGCGATTATCTGCCAGTGCCCGGTGTTGCGATGATTTTGGGGAATGATTTAGCAAATGGGAAAGTGTTTTTCACCCCGAGAGTGGTTGAGAATCCTGTGCCTGATACTTTGATATCTGACCCTGCTGCGGAGCGCTCCCACTCTGTTTTTCCTGCCTGCGCAGTAACTCGCGCGCACAAGCGCAGGTATGGTGACGTTGATTTGTCGGATTCTTTTCTCTGCGCTGGTGGTGAGCCGGAGTCTGAATCTAAAACCTGTGACCCGCTAATGGGCGACTCGGAGGCGATGCTGTCTGTTAGCCCATCCGTGACATCTCAACTGCCTTCCGGAGTTAACAAAAAGGATTTTGTTTTGGCACAACACAGTGACCCGACTCTGGTGGGTTGTTTTTCAGCTGCCCACTCTAGTGACCAGTACCCTCGTGTTTATAGTGTTGAGGATGATGTGTTGATGCGTACCTGGTATCCGCCTGCAGCTGGTGATCTGGGTTGGAATGTGTCTAAGCAGGTTCTGGTGCCTCAACCGTACCGGCACAAAGTTCTTAGTCTTGCCCATGACAATTTTTCTGGACATTTAGGTATTAGGAAAACCTACCACTGCATTCTGCACCATTTCTTTTGGCCAGGACTGAAGAATGACGTTGCTAAGTATTGTTGTTCTTGTCACACCTGTCAGATTAGCGGTAAGCCTAACCAAGTCATTCCACCCGCTCCATTACACCCTATTCCAGTTTTAGGGGAACCTTTTGAACACATACTCATTGACTGTGTTGGTCCACTTCCTAAAACAAAATCTGGTCACCAGTACCTCTTGACTTTGATGTGTGTTGCTACACGTTTCCCTGAAGCGATTCCATTGCGCACCCTTAAGGTTAAATCAGTGGTTAAAGCGTTAGTGAACTTCTTTTCCACTTTCGGGTTACCAAAAGTTGTCCAGACCGACCAAGGCTCTAATTTCATGTCCAAGATTTTTGCTCAGGTTTTGCAGTCACTTGGTATTAAACATCAAAAATCCAGTGCCTATCATCCAGAGTCTCAAGGTGCACTTGAGCGGTTTCACCAGACCTTGAAATCTATGATGCGGAAATTTTGCCTTGAGTCTGAAAAGGAGTGGGATGAGGGGTTGCCGCTGCTCCTTTTAGCAGTGAGGGAAAGTGTGCAGGAGTCACTGGATTTAGCCCTGCTGAGCTGGTGTTTGGTCACATGGTGCGTGGCCCGTTGCATCTACTCAAGGAGAGTTTTCTGTCCGACACAGACGCTCCTAAGGTAAAATGTGTTGGACTATGTGAGCTCTTTTAGAGAGCGTTTGCATAAAGCATGTGCAATCGCACGTGATGCTCTCGTGGCAGCGCAGGGTAAGATGAAGAGAAAGTTTGATAAGAAGGCTGTGCAAAGGAAATTTGAGGTCGGTGATAAGGTTTTAACACTTCTACCGGTCCCTGGTTCTTCTCTCCAGGCAAAGTTCAGTGGTCCGTATACGGTCCAGGCAAAGTTGAGTGACACGGATTATGTCATCGACACCCCAGAGCGAAGGAAAAAATGTCGTCTGTGTCATATTAATATGATGAAGCCCTACTTTGCTGGTGGTGTGTCAACAGTTGCAACTGTGGGGGTGCCAAGTTTAGAAGCCCGGTATGACCCCGTAAATGATGATTTAGTTTTCGGTTGTGCGGAGGGCTGCGCACGTCTTAGAAACTCTGAAATCCTAAGTGACCTCAGGTCCCATCTAACAGATCTAGATGATGATGTTCAAGATGACGTGTGTCAGTTGATTGAGAATCATCTTGATCTTTTCTCGGACACTCCATCCTGTACTACCGTGTTGGAGCATGACATCCTCCAATCAAGCAGCATGCCTACCGGGTGAATCCCACTAAACGTGCTCTTTTCCAGACAGAGGTCTCTTATCTGTTGGAAAATGGTCTTGCTGTTCCTAGCTCTAGCGCGTGGAGTTCCCCGTGTCTCCTAGTGCCTAAAGCGGACAAGACCCCACGGTTTTGTACAGATTTTCAGAAGGTGAACAGCGTGACCAAGCCTGACTCATATCCTCTTCCCAGAATGGAAGACTGTGTTGATAGGGTCGGTTCTGCGAAGTTTGTCACTAAGCTGGACTTGTTAAAGGGCTATTGGCAAGTTCCTTTAACATCACGTGCAGCCGAAATCTCTGCTTTTGTCACTCCTGACCATTTTCTGCAGTACACTGTCATGCCTTTCGGGTTGCGCAACGCCCCCGCCACATTCCAACGACTCATGAACATTGTGCTGGGAAACGTTCGCAAGTGTGAAGTGTACCTAGATGATATTGTCGTCTACTCAGACACCTGGTCAGAGCATATAGAAACACTCACTGACGTGTTCCATCGCTTGGGAAGGGCATCCCTTACCCTCAATCTCGCCAAGTGTGATTTCGGTAAAGCCATGGTGACATATCTGGGGAAGCAGGTGGGTCAGGGCCAAGTGCGCCCTCTTCTGGCCAAAATCCAGGCCATACTGGACTTCCCTGCCCCTCGTACTAGGCGTGAACTCCGCCGTTTTCTCGGCATGGTGGGCTACTACCGGGGTTTCTGCCGAAATTTCGCGGAAGTGGTCGCACCCCTCACTGGCCTCACTAGTGTATTGAAACCTTTTGTGTGGTCTTCTGTGTGTCAGAGTGCGTTCCTGGCTGTTAAAGCGCTCCTGTGCAGTGCGCCAGTGCTGGCTGCCCCTGATTTTGCGCGCCCTTTTAAATTAGAGGTGGATGCCAGTGCAAACGGAGCAGGTGCCGTACTGCTACAGGAAGACCAACATGGTGTGGATCACCCAATCGGCTATTTCTCAAAAAAATTCAATGTCCATCAGCGAAGGTATAGCACGATTGAAAAAGAGGCCCTCTCCCTGCTGTTTGCATTGCAGCATTTTGAGGTGTATGTCGGTTCCAGCCCCTCGCCTGTGATCGTCTATACCGACCACAATCCCCTGGTGTTCCTAATGCGTATGCAGAACTCGAACCAAAGGCTTATGAGATGGTCTCTTCTGGTGCAGGATTTCAATTTGGACATCCGCCATAAAAAGGGGACAGAGAATGTGTTGGCGGATGCACTGTCCCGTACCTTCCTTTAAACATGAATGTCAAAACATCTACAAGGGCGATGTCTTTGATTTTGGGAAGGGGGGTGTTACGGCTGCGGCCATATGACCACTGTGTGCTGTCTTGTTCTGTCTCTCTACTGTGTTTTAGACTCTTTGCAGGTCCATCCTCTAACGAAGAGTAGCGAGCGGCTGATTGGCCCGTGGAACACGTGCCCACGTTCAAAAGCCGCTCTGACAGCTCCAGAGAGAGAGAGAGAGAGAAGCGAGCAAGCGGTTTGACAGCCGACGCGGTCCTGGCCCTGGTTTCCAGCTTATACCTTTTGTTGTGTATTTGTGTGAGCGTGTTCGGTGAGAGCAGCTCCTAGTGTGTTAATTTAGTGCTTAGGCACTTATAGGCTGAAGCAGAAGGGGTGAGCCGCCTTTTTCTTTGGAACAGTTTTCTCCTGTTTTCCGGGTTAGGGAGCGAGGGTTAGTACTGTCATTTGTTTGTTTTATTTCTTTCATAGGGTTTAGTTAGTTTTCTCTGGTGGGATTTAGTTGGTTTTGTTTATTGTTTTGGCCTGGGTTCACCCTGGAGCTATGCTTCATCACCTTTAATAAAATCACTTTTTTACTCACACTGGTTTTGGATGTTTGGCTTGGGAACCAGGGCGGGTATTTGTCTCTCTCTCTTCCAACCTTTATGTGCGTCTCCACCCGCCTAGACTGGGGGCGTAACAATATTCTCACCCCAACCGGTCGCAGCAGATGGCCCCGCCCCTCCCTGAGCCTGGTTCTGCCGGAGGTTTCTTCCTGTTAAAAGGGAGTTTTTCCTTCCCACTGTTGCCAAAGTGCTTGCTCATAGGGGGTCATATGATTGTTGGGTTTTTCTCTGTATTTATTATTGTGCGATCTACTGTGCAATATAAAGCGCCTTGAGGTGACTTTTGTTGTGATTTGGCGCTATATAAATAAAATTGAATTGAATTGAATTGAAGTCCTTTGATGGTTGCTTTTACTACCTGTGCCCTTCCCTGCTCTATCTCACATACGAAGACATGTGACAGCTGAAGGTGGCTAGAAAATAAAATTGCTACACCTGCACTGAGGTTAGTACCATGACTTAAACCTCTCTAATAGGTCCTTCTCGATTAATTTTGGCCCTTATTTCTCCTCTGCTGCACCTGTCTCCTGCGGTGTGCCTCAAGGATCTGTCCTTGGCCCCCTGCTCTTCTCATTGTATATGCTCCCCTTAGGCACAATCTTTGAGAAGTATAACATCGCACATCACTGTTATGCCGACGATATACAGATATATTTCGAGCTAACTGATGATCCCTCTATGTCTCTCCATGGCTTCTTCGAGTGCATGCGTGAGGTCAAAAATTGGCTCGCAGGTAACTCTCTTATTCTAAACGACAGGAAAACGGAAATGATCGTGTTTGACAGTAGAGTCCCCCGTGGCCAACTTTGTGACGCCCTCGGTTCCTTTAACAGTTTCCTCACAGACACTGTTAGTGACCTGGGTGTATTTTTGGATAGCTCGTTTAAGTTCAATAAACAAGTGTCTTCAGTTGTTAAATCTTGTTTCCATCAATTGCGTCTTATTAGCAAGGCCAGACATTATATCCCACATAGTGACCTTGGAAAGCTTATCCATGCCTTTGTGACATCTAGGTTGGATTATTGCAATTCACTTTACTTCGGTCTTAATTCTACTCTCCTCCATAGACTTCAAATTGTTCAGAATGCAGCTGCTCGTCTCCTTACTAGTAGTGGGCGGCGTGTCTCTATTACCCCTGTCCTTGCTGATCTGCATTGGCTTCCCGTTAAGTACCGCATTCAATTCAAAATCTTGCTGCTTACTTACCGAATTGCCAACAATATAGCACCAAGCTACCTTACCGAGCTACTTAGATCATACACCCCTACTAGAGCCTTAAGATCATCTTCCCAGTCACTCTTGGTACTCCCGAGATCCCGGTTGAAGACTAGAGGTGACCGCGTTTGCCTTGGCTGCACCCGTTTTATGGAATAACCTCCCCATCGCTATACGCGAGTCTGATTCCATCCATTCCTTTAAATCGCGGTTAAAAACCCACCTATTTAGCCTCGCCTTTTCTACCAGTTAGTCCTGCTTGATAGTCAGCCTAACGCTTTCTTATCTTCGGCTTATTCTTAATTATTTTAAATTCATTTTTAATTTTGACTGTTTTATCCTTCACATTTTGTTTTGCTTTCGTTTATGCTTTTATATGCAATTTTTTTTTGCCTTGTGTGTTTTAATGCCATTCAATCTGCCAGCTCGTTTTGGTACCTTACCATAGTCCTCATTCTCCCTGTTATTTCATCTCACCCCTTTGAATGTTAAGCACTTTGGAACACCACTGGTTTTTAAATGTGCTATATAAATAAAGTTTGTTGTTGTTGTTGTTAAAAAAAGCCTGCCCACTCCAACTCATTCCCCATTCTGTCTCATTATCTACAGTACTATTTGTTTCCTGTAAAAAAACACATCAATGTTTTTGTTCCTGCTAAGTTCCACTAAGACTGCACGCCTTTCCCTATCCCTACCCCCATTAATGTTAAGTGTACCTACTCTCCAGCTCGCCATATAAGACAGAGAGAAGAGGAGGAGAAAAAGAGAAAAGACAGTGAGACGCTTCCAGAAAGACACCCTTAGTGCTCCAAACATTTCACTATGCTTTTAAAGGAGTTTTTCCACGTTTTTCCCTTCTCAACTTAGTCAAGATCTTTTTAAGACGGAATCTTTTCTGTTTGCTCAGTTGTTCATAACCAACAACTCTCCTTATTTTCAGAACAGATTTCATAAAAAGATCAACATCCGGAAAAAACTCAGTGACTTCCACAGACTGCATACCAAACGTCTCATCCAAAAAGCGGTTTACATCTTCCAAGGAATATGACTGCTGATGGTCTTCTTGTGAAACAACATCAGAGCATTGAGACAGGGAATCATCTTCCAACAAATCGTCTTCCCCATTTTCTGCGCTCAAAGAACCTGAAACTACATTTTCATTTCCTACCTCACTTCCCGCTGCTTCTGTCTGTCCACTGTCCTGATTTTCCTCCACACTTTTATTGTCCTGTCTGTCATCACTTCCATCCTCCACCTCACTGGCCCCCTGTACTATCCCCTGTTCCTCTAGTGCAGCCTGTGGAGCACTGGCTACGACCTCAACTTTTTCATGCTGTGCCGCTGGCCGCTCGCTGTTGACAGCGCTGCTCGTAGCCGGCCGCTCGTAGCCGGCCACTCGTCCGCACCGCTATGAGTGGGCTCTTCTCCCGTACCGGCATCTACAGCGCGCTCCTGCTCACTTGCCCCACTAGCATGAGCCTCTTGTTCACGGCGCACCTCCTGCTCTTTGTGAGGGCAGGATGAGCGTTTATGACCAACATCACCACACTCAAAACACTTCATGCTACCTGCACTGGCGTAAACAGTATATAAGCCGTTCTCATACCGTACTTTAAACGACACTTCCAGTGTCTGCGAAGGATCATTCAGGTACATGAAGGCCTGCCTTCTTAGCGACTGAACGTGCTGCAGCCTGGCGTCTTTGCAGCCAAGACGAACAACCCTGAACCCGCTAGCAAACTTGCCAAAGCGGGTCAGTTCTCTTTCAAGTAGGTCATTCGGGATGAACGGCGGGACACCGGACACGGTGACCCGCGTAGATGGCACAAACAGTGGCGAAACAGCCACAAACAAATCATCCAGAAAGATCCCCCTTTCAACTAACAGGTGAACCAAGCGCTCCTCACGGAGAAAAGCCACCACAGCCTTGTTCATCCGAGAGCCATATGTAATGTTCTCATGGCCCACCTGTTCACCAACAGCTAGCAGAACCTGCTCCACGGTGTACTGCTTGAGGTGCCACCACCCTGGCCCCATGAAGACAGGGGAGGCAAACCCTCACTGGGGAGGGACGCCATGACCAAGGTAAAACCGGCCAATCAACTAAAGTTCTGCACGTCACACAACACAATGAAATAAACGTGCCTTACCTTTTAACCACCCATAAGCCCAAAGTGTTCTGGAAAAACAGTCCAAACGTCCCAAACTCACTCAGCAGCTCCACGCACTCACCACACACCGTCACACACCCATTCACTCACACTCCCAGCATGCAGTGCAGGAAGGAGAGGAGAGGAGTCAGGGGTTACATAGATGAGAATGAGAGTGGTTCATATTGTGACCACTAGATGGAGACAAAACACCACACAAACACAAACTTTATAACTACTGACACTGCAGTACTCTCTGCTCTACTGTGTGTATTTCCTGTGTAAAAAACAGTGATTCTCTTACAATAAAGTAATGAAAACAGTTTTCTTTCTGTTGTGTTATGTGTAGTACTGCATGTAATACTGTGTAGTATTCTTAAAGGCAATACAAAGCCTGCCCGTCAGGGTACATTCTGTAGTACTGCATGTAGTACTGTGTGTATTATAAGACAGTGCACTTTCTGCAGTGCTCCGTGTACTCTTACAGGCAGTGGACGACGGTGCGCCCCTCGCCGCCGTTGTACTCCTCCAGCCATTTGTAATACTGTGTGTATTAAAATACAGTGTACTGTCTGTAATATTGTGTTTAGTACTGTGTGTAATACTGTGTGTAGTACTGTGTGTATTAAAAGAGAGTGCACTTTCTGCAGTACTGTGTGTACTCTTACAGGCAGTGGACGACGGTGCGCCCCTCGCCGCCGTCGTACTCTCCTCCTGCCATTTGTCCACCTGGTGCACGAGCTTGAGGAAGGAGCGCTTGGAGATGGGCGTGTCGCGGTACATCGGCCAGCCCAGGAACTGGAACTGCTGCACCATGCGGTACCCGTCCTGCGGCTGGAGACACAGGGAGAACCAGGTAGTCAAAACAAGCTCGCCCCAAACAACCAATGGACAATCAAACACTTCCCCAGAAGAACGGAGACATGAGCCAAGTGCACCCCTAAACTAAACACTGAGGAGAAAGGAAGTAAGGAAACTGTGAGGGGAACAAGGGAAAGGAAGTCAAAATAAATAAATTTTAGGAGTAAAGAAGACAGGAAAGAACAGGAGAGAGGAAAGGAAGATATATAATGTAGATGGAAGGAAATGAGAGGAAAGGAAAGATATTAGGAAGCTTATTGAGACAGGAAAGTGGGAACAGCAAAGAAAGCAAAGGCAGGTTCCTGTGAGCAGACAGCAGGAGAGAGCTTTAACTCAAACACCAAAATCAAGCTGCCACGGCGAGGCGGGTGGAGACGGGAGCGCAGATCAAACACAGCCCATATTTGTTGAGACGCAGGGAGGAAACGAGGCCCTGAATCACAGCCGCACTCAAACTCAGCCCGACGGGGAGGTGAGGAGGCTTAAATCAAACACATCCTGAGCTAAATCTGGTGCAGCAAGAGAGAGAGAGCTGAGGCTTGGATCAAACACAGGTTTGAATATGAATATGAATATGTGAGGGCAAAATCAAACAGACCCTCCGTGTAGGGTGATGACGTTTTACGTTTCACTCCGTCAGGATCTGAAGACAAAAATAATTACACATCCACGGAGAGATCAGGTAGAGGCAAGGCGGTTCTAACGAACAGCCACCGCAGCAGCGGATACCTGAGAGAACAGCCATCGCCCGAGAGCCCTGACAGGACCGCCGCCACAGTAGCGGTCCTGTCAGGGCTCCAGCACTGCAGAGACACTCACGGATGACTCTGCCGAGTCAGGAATCCTAGTCTCAAAGAAGACGGCCACTAGAACCCTGCACAGGGACGGACTGAGAAAGAAGACGGACGCTACGACCCAAAGGACAGTGTCCTCACAGTGAAGCACGGTGGTGGCAGTGTTATGCTGTGGGCATGCTTCACTGCGTCTGGACCTGGGAATTTCATTGAGGTGGGAGGAGTCATGAAGAAAGAAGGATATGTGAATGAAGACCTGAAGCAGTCAGCGGCTAAACTAGGTCTAAGTCATCACTTTGTCTTCCAACATGTCAACAACCCAACACATGTCGCTCCTGGTGAAGAACGCCCTCCAGAAGACCGAAGCGAGCGTGACAAAGCCCTGACTGTGGGCTGAGACCAAACGTAAGCACAAAAGCAGTCTGGGTAAACCTAGTTGGACGGTGTGGGTTTGGGTCAAGTTTGTTGTTTAAATTAAATCAAATAGAATTTCAGTGTATTTTATTTGACATTCCAATCTAATTACATTTACCTAAAGATACTTACAGAGTGAAGGGCAGTCAGGTTTTTACAGGAAACAAACTGAGGCTACGTCCGCACGTACACGGGTATTTTTGAAAACGCAGATTTTTCTTTGTGTTTGCACCTTTTCGTCCACACGTAAACGCCGTTTTCAGTCACTGAAAGCAGATACTTTTAAAAACTCCTGCCAGGGTGGAGATTTTCGAAAACTCAGTTTTTGTGTTTACATGTGGACGAGGAAAACGGAGAAAATGCAGCATCAAAGGTGTGCGCCTTTTTTTACGTCACACTGTGCGCCATGTTATTGTTTCGGTGAAATGAATTTCTACAATGGCGGACTTGGACAAAATACCGTTAACTGTTAATTTTACTCTCTGCAAAAATACCCATGTACGTGTGGACGTAGCCTAATATTAGGTAGTGATGAGTAAGTACTGTGTCAGCTTCCAGGTGTTTTACAGGAGAGGAGACACAAACAATTAGTGATGTTAAGTGCAGTGCGTGTTTTACAGAGTGGGTTAACTCCTTTGAAATGTTATGTTTGAACAGTGAAAGGAAAAGTTAGACTTGGCTCCGTCATTATAAGCTCATGTTGGTCTGTCTGTGACTTTAAACTGAATCCCATCCTCGTGGCTGAGGCGTTACCCAGAGAAGCTGCTGAAGCTCCTCCATCAGCAGAGGTGATAAAATTGAATCAAATGAAAAAAATTTTTTATTAGCTTTAATCTTTTAACTTTATGCATTGAGCAAAAATTAAATTATATGCAACATTCTTTGAATTGAACCTATTGTCTGCATATTCCAGCATATAAAATAAAATAATGTTTTGTGTTTACACTCAGTCTTTCAAATAGATGCAAGTAAAACTGAAAAAAATAAATACAATCAAAGACTCTTAATCTATTGTCAGCTGTTTAGCAGGAGTGGGGCGGGTGGAGGTTTGCCCACAGCAGTCATGTCAGTGGGGGGGATCCGGGGGTTTCTCTGTGAATGTCACATTCCCGTGGCGGCGTGCTCGGTGCTTGATCAGATTTGAAGTTTAATTTTTTGCTGTAGAAACAAGTTTTCTTCCCACACAAAGTGAACAGCGGACTCTAATGTTTCTGTCACTTTTTATAGAATCAAACTCAAAGTATTGTGATTACTTCCACGCTTTAAACGCTGCATGGTCGTACTCTCTCCATCACTCCATGTTATCCATTGTTGATCTGCACACGTCTGTTACCACGAACGTCGCATGCGCTCACGTCATTGTCATGAGACACTCTCACAAACAAAATCACGGTTTAGTAACGCAGTAATGCAGCGTGCTTATGGGAAAGTAACAGTAATCTACAAGCGCACCCTGGCTGTGTTGTAGATCCTGAAGATTCGGCTGATGACGTCCTCCTCCAGGTCAGCGGACACGAACTCCACCTGCAGCGAGCCGAGGCGATGGAGACCGTTCTCTGGCCAGTACTGAGGGCACAGCTAACACACACACAAAGGGAAGTTATTGATCAGCTCATGAGTTTTACACCGCACCCTTACCAAAGCACCTGTGCTATGACGTCATCATCAACCACCTGTTCCAATATATCTGAAAATCTTTGAGAGTGTGTGTGTGTGGGTGGAGCTTCACCTGTGCAGGGTCGACATCATTCAGCATGACGATGGATGTGCAGTGGTAGTCGAGGACCAGGCGCCAGAAGTCCTTCACCGTGTTGGGCAAAGGATGCTGGGTAACAATGAACGCCGACGGCTGCTTGTAGCTCTGCATGACACGAGGTCAGTCAGACAGCAGGAAGTGATGTCACACACACAAACACAGCAGGGTGGATGTCACTGTTGTACTCTAAGTACACAGCCGTACTCAGGATTTACGACGCGGTGTTTTCAGCGGATATTTCTGAACGCGTACTTCCTTCTTTAAGCCTTTTTTAACTTTTTGATATTTTAAACACTTTCCTGGCGTTTCTATAGCGACAGCTGTCTGGCTGCCTCAGGCAGGTCTGATGTGGGTGTAACAGACTCGGAGGCAGTGATGCTTGTGCTCCGAGTGCCCTAACACTCGGTGTTGATGCCTCTGCTGCATCGACACCGAGCAGCACTTGCTAATGTTAGCTCAGAAAAGAAGTCCTCTACTCACTATCGCCACCAATGACAGACTCCAAGTATAACACAGGATCCAACACATCTCTACATCAGGGCAACGAGCTGACCCTGAAGGGCTTCACACAGAATTTATGAATGATCTGTGCTTAGCGAGAAAGTCCAGCAGCAGGACAGCACGATGGCGACTGAGTATTCTCCGCTTCAGTCCTCTGTGCCGTTTGCTAAACAAAGAACCTGACGGCTGGTCTGGTCGCTCTCAGAGTTTCTGATTGGTTTATTTTGGTTTTCAGCCTAATCTTCACCTGCACTCACATCTCTTTGGGCCAAACTGAGAGATCCAGTGAAAAGTTATCAGATCAGCCCCCAATCTTTAATCTGCTTCACTCATCGTGGAACAAAAGCTTTGAATCAAAGCTGCGAGTCTGCAGTCACATTCATCAAACCTACTGTGTGTGTGTCTGTGTGTGTCTGTGTGTCACGTACGTCCATGAGCGCAGCGTTGATGTAGTTGGAGCTCTCCCCGTCAATAGTGATGAGGAAGGGCAGGCAGCGGTCTGGAGGCAGCACGTCCATGCAGCGGTTCTTCTCGTGGTTTCTGGGAAGCAGAGCGATGCTGCAGTCCTCCACCCGCAGAGTCGGCGTCACCATGTTCAGCGTCTGAGCATGCACACACACACACACACACATACCTGTCAGTACACACACATGTAACAGGACACACACCTGACACGTTCTTTTTAACCTCTGGGGTTTTTTAAGAGTTGATCTCATGTCATATTTTTACTTTCTCAGACTTTGGAACATTATTTTTAATTTTCATTTATTTTGTTTCATTTTTGTTAACATTAATTTTGTTATTTGTAATCATTTGATTAGTGATTTATTTTTGTCTTCATTTTTTAAAATGTCTTGAAGTTTTAATCTCAAGGTGTTTGTTTTTGTTTGATTTTTAAGTTTTATTCATACAGCGTCAGTGTGTTTGTTACCGATATGTCACCAGTTTGTTGTGTATTTATACTCATTATCATGCTGCTGTAACACAAAAGCGTCCCATGTGGGATCAATAAAGTATCCATCTAAAGTAAAGACGCTACAACGACACAGAGAAAACAATCATATGACCCCCTATGAGCAAGCACTTTGGCAACAGTGGGAAGGAAAAACTCCCTTTTAACAGGAAGAAAACCTCTGACAGAACCAGGCTCAATATTCAGACTGTATAATATGAATTTCTGACTTTTATTTTGAAACTACGGTATGATGATGTCATCACTCAGAGCTGTGACGTGGTTTCATTATTTGTTTCACTATTTCATGGACGCTGGCAGGTTCATGCTCTAAATGAAGCGTGAAGAATATTAACATGGTCGTCACGTTACCCTGAACTCCTCTTTGATCTGACTCGAGTTGGTCTGAGGATCCAATCGGTTCATCTCATAATAAACCGACCGCAGCTGACTGGCTGGAATCGCTGTGTCACCGCACAGACACGCCTCCAAGATGGCATCGTGGATGAAGACGTACTGCTCCTGGTAGACAGAGGAAGGCGGTCAGACACTGTATAAATAAGCTCCTCCTCCTCGGCTCTGACTGATGGGATGGCGGCTGCTGAAATGTCACTTCATAAAAGATTAATGTCAGTGTACGGCACCTGGAGAACAGACGAGTGACATTCAAAGTTGGACGCCGCAATGACCTTGTCTATTTCTGTCACTTCCTGTCAGTCAGCGATGAAGATGTGAGGAAGAGTCGGAGACAACGATGAAACTTTGATCATGAATGAAGCCGAGTAACTGAGCATGTCCAGTTTGAAACGTTAAGCTTTTAGTGATCAGGCAAAACAGGTTTAGTGTTTACCTGCAGGTCAGAACACCTGCACACAGGTAGAGGTGTGAGTGTGTGTACCTCAGTTTGGACCATGTTAACCCTTCGTGCTCTCAGCTCGCGGACACAGTTGTAGATGTCAACCACGCCCTCTCTCTCCGCCATGTCCAGCATGATGTCGATCACGATGAAGCATCCTGTACGCCCCGCCCCCGCACTGACACACACACACACAAACAGTCACGTCAGCAGTCATGAAGAAGTTTCTTTGTTACTAATAATCACAGCAAAACTTGTACCTGCAGTGGACCACAGTGGGGCCGGCGGTGGGTGGGGTTTTGGCCTTGACGCGGCGGATAAAGCCGAGCAGCCCGGTGGCGTGAAGCGGGACGCCATGATCGGGCCAACCGGTGAAATGAAACTGACGGATCTCCCTGATCTCTGCCACACCCCTCTGACACAGGCAGAGAGCAGAGGTCAGGTCAGTGTACAGGTGTGTGTACATGTCTGTGTTTGCACAGGTGTGTGTGTACAGTTGAGTGTACAGGTGTGTGTGTACATGTCTGTGTGCAGGTGGGGTCAGAGTTCCTCTGAAAGGAAACAACTGAAGACGACTCTGTGCTGTGTCAGTGTCAGCGAGCTGAGGTCACGGCGGCCTACATCATGCACATGATCCTTTGTTCATGTCCTGTTAAACTTTATTGTAATAGCTGGAGAACAGCTGCACTGATGGAGCTGAACTCAACTGTATAGGTGTGTGTACACAGAGGTTTTTAGAAATAACAAAGGATTTGGTGTGTGTGTGCGCGTGTTTGTGTGCGTGTGCTACCTTCTCTACAGCAAAGGTCCGGATCACGTACTCAGACAGCAGCTGAGTCTCGATCAGCGTCACCTTCATGTCGCCGTAGATCTCCGTGTCATCAGGCCAGTACTTACAACACTTCACCTACACACACACACACACACACACACACACACACACACACACACAGACAGAGGATTAAATTGCCTCATTAATTAAACAGAAACACAAACAGAACAAAAGCAGCTGATATTAAAATCTCATTAGAGGCTCCGCCCCCTCCCCCTCTCCTCATTAACAGCTAATTACTGCAGAGCTAATCACACTGTCACCACAACAACCAACGAGTTGAACAGAGAGGGGTGAGAGAACAAATCAGGCTAACGTGACAGTCTGTGTGTGTGTGTGACAGAGGGAGATAATCAGGCTCTATCCCAGAATCCCCCCTCTGTAGAGGAGGGGGGGGCAGTTCCCCGGTGCCTTCTGGGTAATGAGGGCTGGGCAACCCCCACCTGCAGGTGTGGGTGTCTGATCTCAGGTTCAATCCTTTATTTTCAGGAGGAAATGGCGGTGTGTTTTTCAATTTACAGATTCACAGGAGCACACCGTGAGTTTCCCAGAATGCTGAGCGAGTGCAATGAGGTCACACAGCCACTCCCCCATAGTTAGAACCTGAGCACGCCACCCTCAGAGATGGACGGCTGTGAGGAGCAGCGCATCAGAGTCCTCGAGGGTGCAGTGCCGCTACGCTGCAGCAGGAAAGTCAATGCTCAGAGAAGACGCACACTGAAACACTGTCAAATCTGAAACACGCAAAGTGTCTGTGAAGGTTCTCAGTCATCCAGCTCATCGTAGTCTAAGGAGCTTGGAAAGAAAAGCATCTGGACTTCTTTAAGTTTCCTTCAAGACGTTTCACCTCTCATCCGAGAAGCTTCTTCAGTTATAAGAGCAAATGGTGAAGAGTCCCAGATTTATGCCCTGAGGGAGTGTCCCCAAAACGATTGATACTCTAAATAATCACAAGGGTGTGGGTCACAATCAGCAAAGGTTTCAGGTGAGCTCATTGTGAAACCTGGCCCCACCCTATCATGTGAATTCCTGAGGTCACATGGCCCAGGATGTGAGTGGGCGTTAAGGCGTCTGGGAAGGATCTCAACACTGGATTATAGATGGCAGACAGTTGGTGTCGTAGCCCCGCCTCTCTGTTGAGAGATGGTCGCTCACAGTGGACATAAATGGCCTCTTTTACTCCTCTTTCAAACCATCTGTCTTCTCTGTCCTCGAAAGCGTGACCTTTGACCTTTAGATGCAGATGGACAGCTGAGTCTTGTCCCGTGGAGGTGGCTCTTCTATGTTTATGAAGTGGCTGTTTGGTCTCTGCAATGTAGAGGTCTTCTTTCCCTTCAGGCTTAGAGGGAACATGTTCTGCCCGGTGATGTAAGGTGCTGATTGCTCCAAGTTTGTGTTCCAGAGGGTGATGGGAGTCAAAGTGGAGGTACTGGTCCGTGTGTGTGGGCTTCCGGTAAACTTCAATGTTGAGGTTGCCATTCTCTTCAATGCGCACAGCGCAGTCCAGGAAAGGCAAACAGTCATCCTTAGTGTCTTCCCTGGTGAACTTGATGTTTTTATCCACGGCGTTAATGTGCGCAGTGAAGGATTCCACTTTTTGTGTTCTGATTTTGACCCAGGTGGCGTCCACATCAGTGGCGGAGCGGGGGGGGGGGGGGGGTGGCTTACTGGGCTTAAGCCTGGGTCGTTCTTTCAGAAGCCCGGGGTCTTTTGGAGTGTAATTTTTTCATAGTTACATGCCTGGCTGACAACTGTATAAAACAAAAACTACACACAATATTCAAAGCACATAGTGCACACTGTGGTAATTTACGACACTGCGTAAATCCCCCCTAATATTGGTTTGATCCGAGCTCAGACACTAAGGACTGAGCAAGGGGGCGGGGCAGCTGCTGCCTGCGAGTGCGCTGTTAGAGAAGCGCAGCCAGGCAGACAGAGGAGAACTGAAGTTTGACCAGGTACCAAAGCAAATCATTCATACTGTACAAATAATGTAAATGTGACGGTTTATCACAAAAGATTGATATCAAACTGATCACTTGACCCATATTAACGTTACAAGTGAATCAACAAATGGCGAAATGAAAAGCCAAACAACAACAATGCTGTTTCTTTAGAGAGTCTTAGCTTACATGTATGTTTATTTCATATTTTCAGTTGTTACCCTCCATGGCGAAATAAATCGGTTTCAGTAATGTACTGATACAAGAATGGACATAAGGAGCTTCTTTCAAAGAAAAAAACTCAGGTAGATGTTATTTTATATATTATGCTTTGTATGTTGTTCAGTATATTTCTATGCAAAACAAGAGGAATTTCAATACACAGCAGTATATTCACAGTTTAAACCAGATATTTACATACACTTTATGGAAAACACAAGAACATTTTTTTACTGTACAACATCAATTTAGAGTAAACTTGTTTTGTTTTGGATAAATAAATATTGAAATATCTTTTGAATTAGTTCAATGTCATAATAAAGAGAGACAGAGCTGTCTATCACTTTCATCAAATTTAGGAGTACATATACACTAAGTTTATTGTTCATTAATAAGAAAACTCCAGACGATTCCATTCTGAGCTGAAGAAGCTTCTGATAGGTTAGTAGAGTCCATGTGAGTAAATTGGTGGCACACCTGTGGATGCATATAAGGCAAAACACAGAGCCTGTTTCTGTGACATGGGAAAATCAAGACATGTCAACCAAAACACCAGGAAAAGAACTGTGGAGCTCCATGAGTGTGGCTCAGTTTGGAATACAAAATACAAAAGTTAACAAATATGTTTTTTATATTTATCAATCTAAAAAAATAAAAAACATTTAGTCTGATTTGATGTTACAACCTCTCCGTGAATCGCTACCTTATCGTGGTGGAGGGGTTTGTGTGTCCCAGGGATCCCAGGGGCTATGTTGTCTGGGGGCTTTTGCCCCCTGGTAGGGTCTCCCATGGCAAATTGGTCCTGGGTGAGGGACCAGACAAAGAGCGATTCAGAAGACCCTTATGAAAAAAACATCGAGGGAACAGTTTACCCTGCCCGGGATAGGGTTACCGGGGCCCCGCCCTGGAGCCAGGCCCGGGGAGGGTGCCCGAGGGCGAGCGTCTGGTGGCCGGGCCTTAGTCCATGGGGCCCGGCCGGGCACGGCCCGAAGAGGAGACATGGGCCCATCCTCCCGCAGGCCCACCACCCGCAGGAGGCGCCATAGGGGTCGGGTGCATTGTGTGCTGGGCGGCAGCCAGGAGCGGAGGCCCTGGCAGACTGATCGCCGGCTGCCAAGACTGGCAATAGGGACATGGAATGTCACCTCTCTGGTGGGGAAGGAGCCTGAGTTAGTGCGTGAGGTTGAGAGGTACCGGCTAGATATAGTCGGGCTCACCTCTACGCATGGCTTGGGCTCTGGAACCAGTCTCCTAGAGAGGGGCTGGACTCTGTCTCAGTCTGGAGTTGCCCCTGGTGAGAGGCGGCGGGCTGGGGTGGGTATTCTAATATCCCCTCGGCTTGCTGCTGGTACATTGGGGTTTTCCCGGTGGATGAGAGGGTTTGTTCCCTGCGCCTTAGGGTCGGGAAAGGGTCCTGACTGTCATCTGCGCTTATGCGCCGAGTGGCAGTTCAGAGTACCCAGCCTTCTTAGAGTCCCTCGGGGGTGCTGGAAGGTGCCCCACCGGGAGACTCTGTTGTCCTGCTGGGAGACTTCAATGCTCATGTGGGTAACAACAGCGAGACCTGGAGGGGCGTGATTGGGAGGAACGGCCTCCCTGATCTGAATCCGAGCGGTGTTTTGTTATTGGACTTCTGTGCAAATCACAGTTTGGCCATAACAAACACCTTGTTCGAACAAAAGAGTGTCCATAAGTGCACGTGGCACCAGGATGCTCTAGGCCGCAGGTCGATGATCGATTTTGTAATCGTATCACCAGACCTGCGACCATATGTTCTGGACACTCGGGTAAAGAGAGGGGCTGAGCTGTCAACTGATCACCACCTGGTGGTGAGTTGGATCAGGTGGCGGGGAGGACGCTGGACAGACCCGGTGCACCTAAACGCGTAGTGAGGGTGTGCTGGGAACGTCTAGCAGAGGCCCCAGTCCGCGAGATCTTCAACTCACACCTCCGGCAGAGCTTCAACAGCATTCTGAGGGAGACTGGGGACATTGAGTCCGAATGGACCATGTTCAGCGTCTCCATCGCCGAAGCTGCTGCATTGAGCTGCGGCCGCAAGGTGGTTGGTGCCTGCCGTGGTGGTAATCCCCGAACCAAATGGTGGACACCAGAGGTGAAGGGAGCCACCAAGCTGAAGAAGGAGTCCTATCGGGCTTGGTTAGCCTGTGGGACTCCGGAGGCAGCCGACAGGTATCGACAGGCCAAGCGGAATGCGGCTCGGGCAGTGGCTGAAGCAAAAACTCGGGTGTGGGAGGAGTTCGGAGAGGCCATGGAAAAAGACTTTCGGACTGCCTCGAAGAGATTCTGGCAAACCGTCAGGCGTCTCAGGAGGGGAAAGCGGTGCTCTACCTGCACTGTGTATAGTGCTGGCGGAGCGCTGGTGACGTCGACTCAGAAAATTGTCGGGCGGTGGAAGGAATACTTCGAGGACCTCCTTAATCCCACTGACACGTCTTCCGAGGAGGAAGCAGAGTCTGGGGATGAGGGGAATGAACCGCCAATTTCCGGGGACGAGGTCACTGAGGCAGTTAAACAACTCCTTGGTGGCAGAGCCCCTGGTGTTGATGAGGTCCGCCCCGAGTTCCTGAAGGCTCTGGATGTTGTAGGGCTGTCCTGGTTGACACGCCTCTACAATGTTGCGTGGAGATCAGGGGCAGTACCCCTGGACTGGCAGACCGGGGTGGTGGTCCCCATCTTTAAGAAGGGAGACCGGAGGGTGTGTTCCAACTACAGGGGGATCACACTCCTCAGCCTCCCTGGGAAAGTCTATGCCAGGGTGCTGGAAAGGAGAGTTCGTCCGTTAGTCGAACCTCGGATACAGGAGGAACAATGCGGTTTTCGTCCTGGTCGCGGAACACTGGACCAGCTCTTTATCCTCTCAAGGATACTTGAGGGTGCATGGGAGTTTGCCCAACCAGTCTACATGTGTTTTGTGGACTTGGAGAAGGCATTTGACCGTGTCCCTCGGGGTGTCCTGTGGGAGGTGTTGCGGGAGTATGGGGTGTCTGGCCCATTGCTACGGGCCATTTGATCCCTATACAACCGTTGCAAGAGTTTGGTTCGCATTGCCGGCAATAAGTCGGACTCGTTTCCGGTGGGTGATGGGCTCCGCCAGGGCTGCCCTTTGTCACCGGTTCTGTTCATAATTTTTATGGACAGGATTTCTAGGCGCAGCCAAGTGGCGGAGGGCTTTCGCTTCGGTGGCCTCAGAATCTCATCTCTGCTTTTTGCGGATGATGTGGTTCTGTTGGCTTCATCAGGTGAAGGCCTCCAGCTCGCACTGGAGCGGTTCGCAGCCGAGTGTGAAGCAGCGGGAATGAGGATCAGCACCTCCAAATCTGAGGCCATGGTTCTCAGCCGGAAAAGGGTGGAGTGCCCTCTCCGGGTCGGGGATGAGCTCCTGCCCCAAGTGGAGGAGTTCAAGTATCTCGGGGTCTTGTTCGCGAGTGATGGGAGAAGGGAGCCGGAGATTGACAGACGGATTGGTGCTGCGGCTGCAGTGATGCGGACGCTCCACCGGTCCGTCGTGGTGAAGAGGGAGCTGAGTGTAAAAGCGAAGCTCTCAATTTACCGGTCGATCTACGTCCCTACCTCACCTATGGCCACGAGCTGTGGGTAGTGACCGAAAGAACGAGATCGCGGATACAAGCGGCAGAAATGAGCTTCCTCCGAAGGGTGGCTGGCCTCTCCCTTAGAGATAGGGTGAGAAGTTCGGCCATCCGGGAGGGGCTCAGAGTAGAGCCGCTGCTCCTCCGCATCGAAAGGAGCCAGTTGAGGTGGCTCGGGCATCTGACAAGGATGCCTCCTGGGCGCCTCCTGGGTGAGGTGTTCCGGGCATGTCCCACCGGGAGGAGGCCCCGGGCAGACCCAGGACACGCTGGAGAGATTATATCTCTCGGCTGGCCTGGGAACGCCTTGGTATTCCCCGGATAAGCTGGAGGAGGTGGCTGGGGAGAGGGAGGTCTGGGCTTCTCTGCTTAGGCTGCTGCCCCCGCGACCCGACCTCGGATAAAGCGGATGAAGATGGATGGATGGATGGATGCTTTGTATGTTGTTCAGTATATCTATGCAAAACAAGAGGAATTTCAATACACAGCAGTATATTCACAGATGAAACCAGATATTTACATACACTTTAGGGGAGAAAACTTTTTTTTTTTTACTGTTAAACATCAATTTAGAGTAAACTTTTGTTTTAGATAAATAAATCTTGAAATATCTTTTGAATTAGTTAAATGTCAGAATAAAAAGAGGGAGCTGTCTATTTTAATCACTTTCATCAAATTTTAGGAGTACATATGCACTAAGTTTATTGTTAATTAATAAGAAAACTCCAGACAATTCCATTCTGAGTTGAAGAAGCTTCTGATAGGTTAGTAGAGTCCATGTGGATGCATATAAGGCAAAACACAGAGTCTGTTTCTTTGAAATGGGAAAAACAAGAGATGTCAACCAAAACACCAGGAAAAGAATTGTGGAGCTCCATAAGTGTGGCTCAATTTTGAATACAATTTGGTGCCATTTGCAATTAAGAAATACATACAATTTATCTCTTTACTCTTAAATTTAACAAATATGTTTTTTATATTTATCAATCTAAAAAATAAACATTTAGTCTGATTTGATGTTACAATTAAAAAAAGTGTTTGTGTTTTTATCTGAAGAGTTTGTAAATATCTGGTTTTAACTGTATATTTGATGATGTTGGTGTTTGGCTTGATTGTCAGCACAAAGAGGGAGAGAGAGGAACAGAGAGGAGCAGAGAGGGAGAGAGAGGAGCAGAGAGGGAGAAGGAGAATGCGGACAGAACAGAGATGGAATAAGAGCAGGTGGGACACACATGTTAGTCAAATGGTTGTTTGCCAAAACTCATCAGAACATGTATGTAGTACCTGTTTCTTTTTAGATACCATTTGTTACTTTTCAAATTCTATATTTATTAAGTTATGGAGGCTTGTTTCCACAACAAGGCTAAATAATTATATAAACTTTTCAGAATCTAAATAGTGGACTTTGGTAGAATTAAAAAATAAGTGTAGTGCAGGTCTATGATGATTTTTAGTGCTACTATCATCTAGTTCTGATTCTGGTTCTGTCTTGGTTACTGTTGTAGTCCCGTTTTAATTCCGGATCAGTTCTGGGTCTGGATGAATTGGGGTTTAGTCCCTGTGTCTTGATACAGGCCCGACTTTGTTCTGCCTTGCTGCTTAATTAAAAAACTAGTTTAAGGTGTCCTGCATATGTGATATTTATTTTTTTCCTATATGAAGTCATTCTTTTTGAACAAAACTCAAAACAGAGCCTAATAATCTTTCAGTCATTTCTACCCTCACTTAATTTCCTTTCGCTGCTCAGCTCTCACACAGTGGCTCAGTTATGCTCCAATCCATATTGTGGCCAATCACATGCGAGGATATAGGATAATATCATTATGTGAAAAACAGAGGGTGAGAGACGCGACAGTCAAGTGGAGCGTGCGTCTGTCCTCTCAGTAAGTGAGTGAGACAGTAGACAGCGGTGAGGAGGGCTGTGCGAAAGCAAAAACACATAAATATGCCTGACACCCGTAAACCAAGCAGCATCTGGCTGCAGTTTAAAGACATTTTTTGTCTCGGTCTTGGTTTTGGTCTTGGTCTCGTCTCGACTCGGTCTCGGTCTTGGTCTCGTCTCAACTTGGTCTTGGTCTTGTCTTGGTCTCGATGCCCTCTGGTCTTGGTCTTGTCTTGGTCTCGATACCCTCTGGTCTTGGTCTTGTCTTGGTCTCGGATTAGGCGGTCTTGACGACAAGTCTAGCGTAAAGACAGAATAAATCCAGCTTTGTGTCTTTTTTCCATTCTAGCTAAAGTCCGGGAGAAACTGTGTTCCTTTTCACCTCAATACGAAATGCGTAATATTTTCTCTGAATGTGGGACAATTCAGTTTTTTGGCAACTCTGCTAACTAACCTTATGAATAAAATAAAGTTCACTATCAGTAACACCGCCCAGTCATGCTAGCTAGCACGCAGTACGAGTTATTGTAACGGACTGTAAAAAGTTAGCACAACGAAAATAGCTACAACTAAACTTGGTTTATATCTGACCCAGATAGACTAACAATAGGTGAGGGTAGGGACGTAGATCAACCGGTAAATGGAGAGGTTCGCTTTTACACTCAGCTCTCTATTGACCAGTGTTGGGCAAGTTACTTTGAAAAGTAATTAATTATAGTTACTAGTTACTTCTTCAAAAAAGTAACTGAGTTAGTAACTGAGTTACAAGATTCTAAAAGTAATTAATTACTTGAAAAGTAACTATTGGGTTACTTTAAAAAAAAGTGTTTTGGCAGCAATATTAGTCAGGTGTTCATAATGTAATGCCTGATGCCTATACATGCAAATTATACCACAACTACTACTAATAATAATAATAATGATAGGAAGCGTAAGTAATGGAATAAGTGGAATAAATGGATAAGTAATGGAAGGGAATAGATCATTCAAAACATGAATAATTATATAATAGAAAATAGAAATACAAGTCATACAAGTTTGGTTGCAAAACTTGCTAACATTAAGTTATAATTTAGCACTCAATGCCTCGTCCAAATATTTGTCACTTATGAGTTTAGAAAACTAACTCTGAGCAGCTGAAGAAGCAGGACAAATGGATGGGAAAAAGAGAGAGCAAAGACAAAAACAAAGGAAACTATGGGATAGAGTGGTCTGATGCACTATTGTATGGACCAAAATGATTTTATAACCACCTCTGGGAGATTTACTAAAGCTTGACTAGGAAAAAGAACCTTTTTCTGACCTTGAGCCAGATTAATATTTTGAGGATGAGGAGTCACCTTTTGTGGCCTATTTTCCTGGCAAGACTGGGACATTAAGATCAGTTTAGAGGTTGTGATCGGGAATCACGTCTCCCTGGTGAGGATTCAGAAAGAAGGACAGTGTCTATTAATGGCAAACCCAGATGTCTGGAAACAGAGCAAAACAAGCTAAATCTGTACCAGCAGACATCCGGTGGGGGATAAGGGTGGGGGTGATTGTCTACACAGAGTATCAAGTGCAGCACTGAAAAGTATCTCAAATGCTTCACCGCCTCTGGTCACTGTCCTTCAGAAAACCTTTCACCTTCGGCTTCAGCACATAATTCCTTGACTGACAGCTGTCATTGTTTCTAACATATCCTTCGTGGCCCCAGGATCAGTTACACAAATGTGTAAATTAGATGCTGATTTGAGGTGATGGTTTAAGGATACTTCTTTTCTTCTCCAACAGCAAGAGAGGTCAGAGCAGAAGATCTGCTCAGGCCTAGTAGGGAATTTGCTCAAGGACACCTCAGAGGGCACGGCTTCTTCAGAATACAGGCATTCACTTTAAGGACAGCTGCTTCCTCTGTGCTGGCCAGCTGCTATGCTGCTCTGAGTAATTTGCACCTGCAGTCACGGTAGTATTACTTAAGTCACATTTAAAGCAGGAAAACCAAGTGCTAAATTGATGGCAGTAAAATGCTATAATTTTCAATGACAGCCAAGTGATTTGCACACAGAAGAAAGCAGTAATTTCACCTTTACCTTCAACTGAATGGATATTCAAGGAAGTATTTACTTCTCCTGTGTGAAACTGCTGCAACCTACAAGCAACCTGTGCACCATGGTATTTGTGCTTCTTCCCCAAATCATCTATTTAATGTGTTCAGCATTGCAAAGAAGAGAGGCTTCTACCACCTTGTTAGTCTCTTGCTGATGCCTGTTGCTTTTAATATTTGCAGGCCATTGCTTTTTGGACAGAATGATGCCAATTACTGCTAAATAAAATTAGTCTTGTACATACTGAAGCTTTTTTTTTCTTTTTTTACATCTTATTGTCCCAAAATGTGAAACGAATAAAAAAAAAAGATTGATATAGCCGCTTTAATATCACCAAATGTTCAGGAAAGTCCCTTTGTGAAGCTGACATCACTACCTTGGTATTTTGGAACTATATCCAATGAGAACCTAATGGGCACGACATCCTTATATGGTAGCAACCTGTTAATTACAAGGTATTCCCTCACTAAAGCATACCCTTTTTGACTGTAAGTGGAGTAATAATTGATAAAATAAATAACATGTTATATTCAGTAACTTCAAAACAGTAACTAATGTAATAAAATGAGCAAGAAAGTGTTTACTGAGCTGGTAGAGCAAGGTAGCTGGTAGACTCTGTCTGAGAGAGTCATACTGGCCATTTGAAAGAATCTTTTATATGTATTGTACACCCACCGCAAAAAAGTTAAAAAGGCTTCATTCACATGTATTTCCATAACAAAGATCAGTAAAAGGTTTCACTAGTTTGCGCTTGTCTGTTACAAAAATCTGCAAAGTTTTGCTGTAAGAAATAAATGGCTGGTGTTGATGTGTATCTATTTTAAATGGTGCATGAATCACAAAGCTTTGTGCTTTCCAATTAAGTGGTTCAGAACTGGCCAATGACATTAGCAGAAATGTCACTGTGTATTGGTTCACACTCAATATCTATTTTATTACATTTTCCCCTACGTTTTGTAATTATCTTTTAGTTCCCTTATCTTTTTTTATTAAATATATACATTTGTTATAATCATTTTATTCTGGTTCACTGTTTTATTCTAATTGGGTTCACAATATTCACATTTTCTTTTGCTTATATGATTTATTGTTTTTTCCCACCTTTGTTCTATTTGTCTCTAATTAAGTTCTGTAGTTTTTGGTTTGAATTAGTCTCTAAATCTGTGTTTTAAATTTAAATTGTATTTAAATTGGCAGTACCCCATACACCTATAACATTATGACCACCTGCCTAATATTGTTTTTGTCCTCCTTTTGCTACCAAAACAGCAACAAACTGTGGTGCACTGTGCATTCTGAGACCTTCCTATCAGAGCCAGCATTAACATTTTCAGCAATCTAATCTAGAGTAGGACCAGCCTTCACTCCTTGTATGCAGTGAGCCTTGGCCATCCATGATCCTGTTGCTCGTTCACCTAGATAGATAGTGACCACTGACCGTGAACCAACATGAGCTTCAGTTTTGGAGATGCTCCGACCCAGTTATCTAGGGTTTTCTAGCCATCACTGCACCTTGTCAAATCTCAAATCCTTAAACTTGTACAGTAAGTAATCATCTGCTATAAGCATTCACTGTTGGCATTTCCTGTGCCACCAAAAAGATTCCGACATTCTGAAACACGGATTCTACAAATCCTCTTGCACTATGGGATCAATGCATGGGTTGACTTTTAAGGTCTCTTAGTGGATCATACTATAGTTTTTTCCAATACTCTTTTGTTATTGACTGTTCTAACTAAGTCACTTGGCCTTAAGGTTTCATCTAATAAGTCACTTAGACTTTTACACCTTTCTTTTCTTTTTACTTAGTATCTCTCTTACCATAACATTCACTATTCATTCCAAGACATTTAACTTTATTTGCTTTTTTTTACTGTTATTAAAGCAAATGTATTTAATTCCTTATAAACAATATGTTCACTATCAGGAAAATGTTTTATTATGTCTAATGAAGAAAACCCTTTAAGGGATAAAACTATAGTTTTTTTTATGTATATATGAACAATTTTTAAAATTCCACAGGTCATTTTCCGGTAGTGGTTTAGGGTACTTATTTTTCATAAGGAATAATATTTCACTTGGTTAAAGGAAATTAAATTATTAAAGGGCTTGGGTTGGGCTTGATTATGAACACAAACACCATGAACATTGTTGTCTGAAGATTGACAGAAGTCTGTGCTGTGAAAATTGTGCTCTGAGAAAGTTAGTGGTGGATGGTACCGCTATGATAGCCAAGTCCTGTTTCATTTCTTGGTGTTTTCCATTAGCCATAATTAATTTAAGAAAAATTTTAGACTCCTGATATCTTCCATACTGTGTGCTGACCTACAATCATAATTATGCAAATTATCATGACCATTGATCAAGAGAATTTGCATAATTATGATTAAGGAACTGACCTCCCAGCCCATTGTTCCTCCAGTGGGCTGGTTTCAGTCGTTATGCAAATTTACTGTTTATAAGATTTGGGGAAACCTGCAGTCAGCTGAGACTGAAGAAGTCACTTGGATGAGTGACAAAATGTTTCTCACACAAAACACTACGTCCAGATGAACAGAATCAACTTTTGGATATCTGTTTTTCTTTAGTGCTGCACTGGTACTAGGACTAGTATTTGACTAAAGTGCAATGCTCAAGATGTGCAGAGCCTCATAAATGCTTATATTATCAAGAGTGCCATTTCTAAATGGGTGTCAACTTGAGGTCACTATCAGTCATTTGACCTTTGAACTCAATTCTGCTCCTTGTTGTTCTCCGGGGAATTGAATGGGCTGGTTGAACATTGGGTATATTTCCCCTGTCAATGAATTGCTAGACAATCCCCGTTCCTGTATTCACGACTCACTGCATGGGTGGATTTTAACTGTGTACTAGATCACTCACACTGTCCAGCTCCCTAGAGTGTCAGCTGGGGGTTTCAAGATGGAGCAGCTTGTAACATCACCGAGGACACTGGTGAAGCTTGCTTAGTAACAGCCAAATATTATTGTTATAAATTATTTTTCATATTTTTTCTTCTGTTAAGTATTGTTGTGTTCATATGCTTCAGATTTTGAGTATTCAATTTACCATTTAAAATACAATATCTATTATTAGTAAGCACAGTTATACTTTATACTATAAAAAATTTGCAATAAATCGAAGCTGCCACACATATTGTTTATATCTCATATTATTGACCATGTAAAATGGTAAATGGCCTGTATTTATATAGCGCTTTACTGGTCCCAAGGACCCCAAAGTGCTCTACATATCCAGTCATCCACCCATTCACACACTGGTGATGGTAAGCTACATTGTAGCCACAGCCACCCTGGGGAGCACTGACAGAGGCGAGGCTGCCGAACACTGGCGCCACCGGGCCCACTGACCACCACCAGTAGGCAACAGGTGAAGTGTCTTGCCCAAGGACATAACGACCGAGACTGTCCAAGCCGGAGCTCGAACCGGCAACCTTCCGATTACAAGGCGAATGCCCAACTCTTGAGCCACGATCGCCCCTATGTAGCTAAATACTGTCATTGATCATAAGGCAATGGCTCTGTTCCATTTCCCTCCATTCACCCCAAGCCTAAGGCTGGTAATGTTGAAGGTTTCTTCCTGTTAAAAGGGAGTTTTTCCTTCCCACTGTCACCAAGTTCTTGCTCAAAGGGGGTCATTTGATTCTTGGGGTATTCACTCTATTATTGTAGGGTCTTTACCTGAAAATACAATGGGTCTGGATTGACTTTCTTTTTGTAATTTAGTCTAAATCAACCTGGTTTTAGTCTTGGCAGCTTTTTAAAATTTCCTCTAGACATTTGACAATAAATAATCACTAAGTGGGTAAACATGAGTTCATGGTCATTATTATTATCCAGATTAAATCAATGCCTGAAAAACCAATTTTTCACCTTTGATCAAATTAAGGCATAAAGAAATACAACTAGCTGATCAGATTTAGCCAAGGAAACAGCATTCATGGACATTTGGTGCTGGGTGGCTGTGGAGTTGAGTAATAATTCTTGGTGGATTTATGACAGTAAGTAACACATATTATGCTGCATTATTTAATGCACAGAGAATTTATTATTAACACAGCTTCAGGTTTTAATTTTCTTGTTTTCCTTACTTGAAAATTAATGTCTGAAAGTCTGAGACCTCTTTTACATTACTTTGGACAGATTACACACACCTAATATTTTGGTGCTAATTCAAAGTCGCAGCAACATTTATGTATGTCAGCAAAAGTGACTTCAGATGACCTCTCACCCGGCTCATCATCAGCTTCCACTGACCTTGCTTCCCTGTAACCCTCAGATGGCATCATGGTCCATTCACCAGCTGACCGAGCATGAAATGATTATTATTAGGTTCCAAACTGTGCAGTGTGGTGTTCTGCTGGGCCTCTCTGCTGGCAGGCCAGTTTGGCTATTGGCATAAATCAGGTAAGGGAGGTTGCAGCGGAAGGGGACTATTATCCAGATGCCCTCTATTTTTAGACAGGGAGAGAGATGGATGGGCAAGAGATTAGACAGAGATGGAGATTTATCTCTCCAGAAATAGATGGAGATTGATACAGGAAGGGGGATTGGGAAATGAAATAACTGAAAGGAGAAAGGAGGAATAGAAGAAAGGAATGAGAAAGAGGAGAAAGGTCCAAATACAGGGAGTTTATAGGCTTAATGACTATTTGCACAGCTCGTTGGTCAGAAAGAACAACCTCAGCAACCTTGGCGCAACCCGGGAACAGCTATCCATATATCTGGCATTTTACAAGCTGCATTAGCTACCTTATCCAGCTTTATTACTTAAATGCTATTGTCATGCATCGTCAGCCCCACCTACTTGCATCATCAGGCTGAGACAGATAACTTGATCTAGAGTGCTATACCTGTTATAAACAGTCTTAAGGACAGTCTTTGCTCATGGGCAAGACAATAACATGCTGAAATGGTCATACAAAAGGGCAAGTCCACAAAGGACTCCAGAGAAATGAGTCACCTTCTGAGGTCTAAGATATCCCTGGTGATAACCCTATCCTCATATTTTCAAGAAAGGCAAAACATTTTTTTGGGGGGTGGGGTGTGTGTGGGGGGTTGAATGATGCATGCCACTTAGACTTATTTTCTTGATTTGGGATATTAATATTAGCAACACGAAAAATTTAATATTCTGATCACATGGGTTTGAGTTACGGCTGGGGTCATCACAGATTTGATAGATAGATAGATCTCTCAGTGTCGATGTATACTCAATGACCATTTATTCTGGGATATTTTGGTGATGTTCACTCCCCCCAGATACTAATAAATCAGATTTTATAATGATTTAATGAGTTACAAAAAGACCAGATTACATTATAGATTTGAATTAGTAATTGAAAGTAAAGCAAGACACATACTGTGTATATTTGATTTAAAATGCACTTCATTAAATGTATTAGTTGTATCATTTTATCTAGTGCCTTCAGGTCACTGTTTTCTTTGAGCTGTTATAATATAATTATAATGTTGCTGCTTTCAGTGGTTCATAACACTGTAGTTTGGGGGCAGATAATCAAATTTTGTCTTTCCTCATAAGAACTCAATATTGTCCTTATGAAAACTATTTTATTGTAATATTATGAGAGATTTCATTGATCCAAAAGTAAGTAAATGTTTTTGATATCGTTATCCCTCTAAGCCAGGGGTCGGCAACCCTGGGTTAACTGATGGCACGACCATAGCTGGATTGTCCGGTAAGGCCGATGGTGATTTTTCGTTTTTATGGGCCGATGATTTCTTCTTCTTTTTTTTTTTTTTTTTTTTTTTTTGGAACGGTATAAACAATGAAAGGTGGTGGATTGGCCAGATGCTGGTCGATGTGTAAAAATAACTCGGTTCTTTGGTGGTGGCTATGGCAGAGCTTACACAGAGGCCAGCAGGTGGATGAGGGAAAGGGGAGGCAGGAGGAGGAGAGGCCTGAGGCGGCCGCCGGTCCGAGTGTCAGGTGAACTGAACTTCAGGTAAGAAGTTATGAACGAAGTTATGAGGCAGTCTATCTGGGTCAGATATAAACCAAGTTTAGGTGGAGTTTATTTTGGTTGTGCTGACCCTTTACCGTCAGTTACAATAACATGTACTGCGTGCTAGCTAGCATGATGGAGTTTCTATACAGCTGGGTGGGTGCTATGATGTTACTGATAGTGAACTTCTTTTTATTCATAAGGTTAGTTAGTAGAGTTGCCAAAAAACGGAATCGTCCCGCATTCAGAGAAAATATTACGCATTTCGTATTGAGGTGAAAAGGAACACAGTTTCTCCCGGACTTTAGCTAGAATGGAAAAAAGACACAAAGCTGGATTTATTCTGTCTTTACGCTGCAGCTGCCTCTTCTCCTCTCATTTTATCCCTTCCCTCCGCTGTTACTACTTCAATCATGAAACTAATCGATGATCAGATGATTGGTATTTCTGTTGCAAGTCCCGTCGCCCACTTTGCGCCAGAAAGAGGAAACCAGCGGATGTCGCGCTAAACAGCAGCACGTTTAAGCTTGACCAGCTGTTGTTAGAATTGATTTAATATTAATTTCTAGTATCAGCTGATGTGTGCTGGAGCCTAAGCTGTAAAAGGTGCTGGTCATGATATCGGTTTGGATATGTGTTGAGAGGGAAACGTGAAGATGAAACCAGGAGCTGTCCTTACTGAATCATCAGAGCTGAACAGGTGATGGAGAAAAGGGTTTACCTTTAGGTGGCATGAATGAGTTGAAGGGAAGTTGTGAACTGTTTCTGAGAGACAAATAACACCAGGATCCTTTTCTACGTAGCTGACAGCTGGTAACTGTGCAGGGGCGGGTCTAGGAAAGTTTTGCCAGGGGCCCACGTAGGGCATTAACAGGGAAAGGGGGGCACAAAGAAATACTTTTCTTTCTTATTCTCATTTAAAATGACTAGCTTTGAATAAATAATTATCTGAATCTTACAACCAAAGTTTTTATCTGATGTAAAATGTATAGAAATCATACATATACCAACAAGACAGTGTACATCACTGTCACAACAGCGTTTGTTTTCGTTCAAAGGCTTTATGACTTTTCCTATAATACCTGGTGGGCGGTCTCTAGTCAAAATGCCGATTTTTTTTTTTTTTTTTTTTTTTTTTTTTTTTTGTCCCAGTCCAGCCTTGGGGACGACTCGCAGTGAAATAATCTGAGAAGGTGCATTAAAAAATAAATGGCCGGGCCAGTGGTGCACATCACAAAACTCGCATAGACACATTAGTTGTGCCGCTTCTTAATGACGGTATCTTAGCTAACAACCCGACCTACCAGATTCAACTTGTAATTGGCTAAAAATAACTTACTAACTTAGAGGGACGTTGCTAGCTGGCAGTTTTTTCAAGCAATGTTGAAATTTCCACATTCCGACACTTCAAATGTTTCAGGAGCTGCCCGCTCAGTGCAGCATCAGCACCGCAGAAATACAGGGATGCATCCATAGACTCAAGACAGAATTCAAAATGGGTTTTCAGGACTTTCAGGTGTATGGACCAATGCTTTCTTTTCTGATCAAACCAGAAAGCTTTAATGAGCAGCTGGATTTGTCTCACATTAACTGGCTGAGTTAATGCAACACTGAAATGTAGCTGATTGAACTGAAAACCTCAAATCCGTTGGGGGTCAAAGTTTGCAGAACTACGAACGCAGCTGGAATCCACAGCTGTCCGTGTTCATGGAGCTTGCATTTTCACCTGCTGGACATCACTACCTGACAAGTTTAACCATCTTCTTAACTATCTTTATCCTCATTGCAGAGGCATTATTGACAGTATTTGGCTCTACATATCTGTGTGAGCAGATTTTCTCTCACACAAAGAGTGTCCTCAGGTAGCTGTCTGAATGCTGGACACTCGGAGACCTGTCTCTGAGTGAGAGACCAGAGATCACATTAACATGTGTATCCCTGTATTAACAAACATGCCATTTTGGCCCAGTTTATTTTTCTTATCATTGTTGTGAGGAGACCATAAATAGCATTTGCATTTTCTGTTGTACAGTTCATTTGCTGTTATGGAGTTCTTGTTATGGATAAAAAGTGTCTTTTTTTGTTTCAAAATAGCTGATAACTATTCGCTGATAGCTGCCAACATCTGTGAACAAATATAATTTGTATAACTTGAATTATAATTTATATAATTCAAGTTGTCCCAAAAGGAAGAAGAAGAAATGCCTGGTGCCCTGATGCTTGGTTCTTTATTTTACAGTAATGTCAACATTCAAGTTTTTTTTTTAAAGTTGCCTCACTTGTTGGCAACAGTTACATTTTGTTCTGGTTCCAGTGAACGAATTCGACCTTCATTTAATGAGATTTTTCTTCATGCAACACAGACTATGACATCAGTCAGGTTTTGCTTATCCAGGGCTGTTTGGCACACCATCAGGTGCTGTAATAGAGCAGGTGCTCATGTCTCAGAGCTGTGATTGTGTTTTGAAGAGGGTATTTCCTCAAGGCTCCCCTGTTTGTTGCTCCCTCTCAGAACAGGTGGACATCTTCATGCTTGCCTGATTAAAAATAGAAATGCTGCCATTTTATTTTCTCATTATTTATTTATGAAGTTTGTAGTAGTTTTTAGCTGTTTTTACATGGGGCACTTAAACCCAGTGTACAAAACATTGGGGGCAAATTCACCTGGAAAGGACCAACAGACAAAGATAGGTAAGAACCATCATTTTTTAAGGAGCTGTAAGTAAAGCCATGCAGGCAGGGATGCTGTTATTAAAACTATACTTTGGAGAAAGGCACAGCTAAAAGTTTTAGCCTGCTCCACATTGTCAGACAAGTTTTATTGTTATTATTCTTGATTCAGCAGGTCTCGTAGTAATCAGGCCTCGTGGGTATAACTCAACTTTAACAAGGACGGTAACTCTTTTTTTTCCACAAAGGTAGGCTTGGATAGCTTTTATCCCATAATAAAAGACATCATTATATAAAAACTGCATTTTGCATGTACTTGTATGATCATTGTCTAATAAATAAATAAATAATCAAAATTTGCTAAAAAATTGTGCTAGTCTAGATCTTAACTGGCCAAACATCAATTAGAAATTCTTCAGACTTTTCCAAAAGGAATTGCAGGTTTTGCATACACTTTCAAACACTTACCAATAGTTGCCACCCTTCACTATCAGAAACAACTGTGCTCTTAGTGGCAGTGTAGGAACTGTCTTGAATATAGACTGCAGATATAGATGATTTAAAAAGAAATCAAACTGATGATAATCAAGAGTCCAAACTGAACATTATAGGAAAATATATACCCCAGAGAAATTGTTCTTGTATTGATTTGTCTATCCATAATACATAGTGAGCACTTCCTGCATGCAAGCTGTGTCGGACCTATTGCTTCTTGTCAAGAGAGTTCTTTCATCCTCACACTGGCATCCTTCATCTTTCATGAGTCTATAACCTTCAGGTATTTCTCCTGCAAGGTAATAATCAACTAGAAAAATTTGCATTTCCTGCGAAAATGCTGTGTGAATGCCTCGTAGTGGAATCTGAAAACAGCAGAAGTAGAACAATCTGCTGAAAAGAGCTGAAGAAGCTAAAGTTTGTGCTGAACACAGCTAAAGAATCTGGAAAATGTGCTGAAAAGGGGTGAAAGCCAAAAACTCTGGTAAAAAGGGATGAAGAAGCTGAAATTTGTACTGAAAAGACATGAAAAAGTTAAACTACCTCCTGAAAGGAAACGTTGTCACAAGCTGGGTTCGAACCTAGGTCTCCCAGTCTTAAGACAGTTACTCATCTCAATGAGCCAAAGTGGCTCGCAGGTAACTGAAAAGACATGGAGAAAGTGAATAATCTGCTTAAACGAGCAGAAGAGGCTTTGATTTATTCTGAAAAGAGGTGAATCAGGAGAATTTCTGCAGAAAAGAGGAAAATCAGCAGGGAGATTGCGCTGAAAAGTTGTTTTTCTGAAAAAGAGCTGAAAAAACATGGATTTGTGCTAAAAAGGGGTGAAAAACCTGAAAATTCCACTGAAAGGGGGTGAAGAAGCTGAAATTTGTCTTGAAAAGAGTTTAACTGTTAACTGAAAAAAACTGCTGCCATAAACTGGATTGGCAGTGGAATCGGAAAAGAGCAGAAGGAGAAAAATCAGATCTAATTTTGTGCCAGTCATCAAAATGGGCCCAAAAATGGCATGAAAAGCTTAATATTTCAAAAGGTATAACAGTTATGAGCACCAAAAGATATAGCAGGCATCAAGTGAAGGAGCTGAAAAATTAGCTGACAAGAGCTGACAAAGCTGAAGCAGAAAAGAGGTCAATAAACCATCAACGTGTCTTTTAGACCCCATTCCTACAAAACTGCTCAAAGAAGTCCTGCCATTAATTAATTCTTCGATCTTAAATATGATCAACCTATCTCTAATAATCCGCTATGTACCACAGGCCTTCAAGGTGGCTGTAGTTAAACCTTTACTTAAAAAGCCATCTCTAGACCCAGCTGTCTTAGCTAATTATAGGCCAATCTCCAACCTTCCTTTCATTTCAAAAATCCTTGAAAGAGTAGTTGTCAAACAGCTAACAGATCATCTGCAGAGGAATGGCTTATTTGAAGAGTTTCAGTCAGGTTTCAGAGATCATCACAGCACAGAAACAGCTTTAGTGAAGGTTACAAATGATCTTCTTATGGCCTCTGACAGTGGACTCATCTCTGTGCTTGTCCTGCTAGACCTCAGTGCTGCGTTTGATACTGTTGACCATAATATCCTATTAGAGCGATTAGAACATGCTGTAGGTATTACAGGTACTGCACTGCAGTGGTTTGTATCATATCTATCTAATAGACTCCAATTTGTTCAAGTAAATGGAGAGTCCTCTTCACACACTAAGGTCAATTATGGTGTTCCACAGGGTTCAGTGCTAGGACCAATTCTATTTACATTGTACATGCTTCCCTTAGGCAGCATCATTAGAAGACATAGCATAAATTTTCACTGCTATGCAGATGACACGCAGCTCTATCTATCCATGAAGCCAGGTAACACACACCAATTAGTTAAACTGCAGGAATGTCTTAAAGACATAAAGAGCTGGATGGCCGCTAACTTTCTGCTTCTTAATTCAGATAAAACTGAGGTTATTGTACTCGGCCCTGAAAATCTTAGAAATATGGTATCTAAGCAGATTCTAACTCTGGATGGCATTACCTTGGCCTCCAGTAATGCTGTGAGGAACCTTGGAGTCATTTTTGACCAGGACATGTCCTTCAATGCACATATTAAACAAATATGTAAGACTGCTTTCTTCCATTTGCGCAACATCTCTAAAATTAGAAATATCCTGTCTCAGAGTGATGCTGAAAAACTAGTTCATGCATTTATTACTTCCAGGCTGGACTACTGTAATTCTTTATTATCAGGATGTCCTAAAAACTCACTGAAAAGCCTTCAGCTGATCCACAATGCTGCAGCAAGGGTACTGACAGGGACTAGAAAGAGAGAGCATATTTCTCCTGTTTTGGCTTCCCTTCATTGGCTTCCTGTTAAATCCAGAATTGAATTCAAAATCCTGCTCCTCACATACAAGGTCTTAAATAATCAGGCCCCATCTTATCTTAATGACCTTGTAGTACCATATCACCCTATTAGAGCACTTCGCTCTCGCTCTGCAGGCCTACTTGTTGTTCCTAGAGTATTTAAAAGTAGAATGGGAGGCAGAGCCTTCAGTTTTCAGGCCCCTCTTCTGTGGAACCAGCTTCCAGTTTGGATTCGGGAGACAGACACTATCTCTACTTTCAAGATTAGGCTTAAAACTTTCCTTTTTGCTAAAGCATATAGTTAGGGCTGGACCAGGTGACCCTGAATACTCCCTTAGTTATGCTGCAATAGATGTAGGCTGCCGGGGATTCCCATGATGCATTGAGTTTTTCCCTTCCAGTCACCTTTCTCACTCACTATGTGTTAATAGACCTCTCTGCATTGAATCATATCTGTTATTAATGTCTCTCTTCCACAGCATGTCTTTATCCTGTTTTTCTTTTTGGTTTCAACGTAACTTTATTCTTTCATGAGTTATTTACACGTTTCTCTTTGTTTTGTTTTTTTTTTTTTTTTTTTTTTTTTAATTTTAATACGGGACAGACTTAACTGGTGGAAAGAAAGGGGAGAAAGAAAGAGGGAAAGAAAAACAGCGGGGAAGAGGGACGGGGGAAAAGGGGCAAAAAACCAAAAACCAACAGAATAAGCAGACAAAAAAATACATATCGATCATCTGGATCACCTGTTGAGAAAGAAAGGGAAAGCAAGCAGAAGAAAACGAGAGTAATAAACAACATCACAATGATCTATGGGAATATGACAGTAAATACTAAATGTTAGACATTATTGTGCAAAAAAAAAAAAAAAAAAGACATTATTGTGCAGCGCGTAAGATCGACAGCGCACAGTGTGCTTTGAGGTAAGAGCCAAAAAGGGTGTAGTTTGTGTGTGATCACCCGTGTGTACACCTGTGAGCATGAACGTGCTTGTTTTTAAAAGGTTCCTTCATGTAATGATCTGCTAGAGGGTGTGGGGGGCCACTGCCCCGTCCTCCAGGGCATGACGCAGGTATGGAGGAGATCAAAACTCCAGACGTCCAGAGGCCCCCAGAACACAAGAGACCAAGGAAGACCAACAGAGGGGCAGCCGCGCCACTATCCCAGAAAGAGCTGAGGAGAGTCCCAGATGAGGGGTCACTCAGCAGCCGCGGAGCAGAAGCCAGGGGGGTTGCAGTGACGTGCCCGTGAGCTCCGCCGGCAGCCAGCTGTGCCTGAGTGACCGAGCCCCGGGCCGAGAGGCCGAGGGCACCCCGCCTCCGAAGTGGCCCGAGCGAGCCCCAGGCTCCAGGCCCCGATAAGCAGCCGCCAAGGAGTGAGCCGGTGTGTACCTGGGCGCCCACCCCGGACACAGAACCACCAACGCACCGATGTCTGAGGGCGTCCACCACCGGCAGGGGAAGTGGTGGGGGAGATAGGCCTCCAAACCTTGGAGGGCCTGAGATGTCCCCAGAGAGGTGGCGTCTGATACCCAACCTGACATATAGACACAGACATACAGGCACACACAGATACAAACATCCATTCCCACCCTCATGCTCTCATAGGCAATTATTCCACACTCAACCAACGCGGAGACAGACATAAAGAGACGCTGTACACACAATCACTCTCCCCAAGCGTACTCTAAGAACCGGGTCTGGGTACCCTTGCCCCTGGAGGGGGAAGCTGCACCCAGACCCAGGTGGTGTTACCCTTTTCCCTGCGGTGGGGAGAAGCAGACCGCCCCGACTCCACAGCAGCAGGGAGGCCTCACATTCCAGACCCCAGTCGGACGGCCAACTCCTCCTCCTAGCCCCCCCGCTCCAGCAGGCCGCAGAGAACGGGGGTGTGTGAAGACTCCAAACCTCCCTCCACCCGCTCATATGTAGTGTTGATGTATGTGTGTTCTAAGGTGCATTTAAAACCCAGGAGGGCATGGAGCTACCTGCCAGAGCAGCAGGTAAGCGCATAGCCCCTCCTGCTAGCCCTCAATGTCTACGTGTATTTAAAATTGAGAGGTGGGCAACTTTGCCAGGGGTGAGGTGTACACCCTGATGGCAATTTGGATTTTGTGTGGCGTGCCCACCCCCAAGATCCTATATGTATGTGTAATGAGAGTGTGAGTAATGTGAATGTCTAAGTTGTGGGATAAAATTGAGGCAGAGGCAGACAGAAGGGGACAGGGGGGGGGTGCCTCCCCTGCACCCTGGTGACACACCCCTACCCCAAGGCCCTGCATGTGTGGGTGACTGTGGTGGAGCGAGAAGAGGGAGGCAGCTGGAGATGGGGAGGGAAGGAAGGGAGGGTCAAGTGACCCCTCACTGGGGCCAGCTCCCCCGCTGACCCCAGTAGGCACCCCCATACTCTGCAACCCGCCAGGGAAAGGGGAGCCCAGGCCCATCCGGACCGGGGCCCAGTGCAGCAGCGCCGCCCGGCCCCACAGAGCCCGGGACAGTCCACCTGACCCCACCACAGAGAAAACTACACCCACCCCATCATCCACTCATCTTCCAGACTACACAAGACAATAGACGCCCAGGCTGAGATCTTCCTCCACCTCTCCTGTATCTCCCCCTCCTGCAGAGAGAGTTCCCGAAGAGCGGAAAGCTCCTGCAAGATGTGACAACCTCCCCCACCAGTTGAAGAGCCCCCCCAGGTGGCTCGATGCACCGGCGGCACCCTGCGCCAGGACCGGGCCCCCATACACCCACCTGCCCACAACCCCGGCAACACACCAACCAGGACCCAGGCCCCTGAGGCCCGGCCAGGGCCTTTATCCTGTTTTTCTTCTTTCACCCCAACCGGTCGCAGCAGATGGCCGCCCCTCCCTGAGTCTGGTTCTGCCGGAGGTTTCTTCCTGTTAAAAGGGAGTTTTTCCTTCCCACTGTCGCCAAAGTGCTTGCTCATAGGGGGTCATATGATTGTTGGGTTTTTCTCTGTATTTATTATTGTGCTATCTATTGTACAATATAAAGCGCCTTGAGGCGACTTTTGTTGTGATTTGGCGCTATATAAATAAAATTGAATTGAATTGAATTGAATTGAATTAAACTTAAATTTTTCCTCGAACCAGGTGAAGAACTTTGTCCTGAAAACAAGTGAAGACACTCTACCTTCTGTGTCAAATATTACGAGCAAAAACACTACGATTTGGCACAAATACTATGCTTTGGCAGAATTACAATGTTTGAGCACAAATTCTATGATTTGGCTCAATTACTATGATTTCGTAGAAATACCATGTTGTAGAACAAATACTGTAAATTTGTTAAAATACTATGATTTGGCAGAAATACTATGTTTTAGGACAGATACTCAAATTTGGCTGAAACACTATTATTTAGCTGTAATACTATAACGTAGAGGAAATACTATGATTTGTCACAAATACTATTAGTACAAATACTATACACATACTATGATTTGGCAAAAACACTATGTTTTAGCACAAATACTAAAACATAGCAGAAATGCTGTCATTTTCTTGAAATATTATGCTTTGGCACAAATACTAAGATTTGGCACAAATACTATAATTGAGTACAAGTAGTATAACATAGCAGAAATACTGTCATTTCGCTCAAACACTATGAAATTGTAGTAATACGATGATTTGGCAGAAATACTATGTTTTAGCACAAATACTATAACAAAACAGAAATACTATGACTTATTAGTAATACTATAACATACCAGATATACTATTATTTTGCAGACATTCTATGATTTAGCTCAAATACTAGAACGTTGCAGAAATACTGTGATTTTGTTAAAATACTATGTTTTTGAACAAATACTACAATTTGGCAGAAATACTATGTTTTAGCACAAATACTATGATTTGGTATACATACTGTGATTTGGCACATATACTATATTCAGGACATATACTATAACCTAATAGAAATTCTACGACATAGTAGTAATACTATAACATAACAGATATATTATGATTTGGCACAAGTACTATGATTTGACACAAATACTGTTTTTTCAGCACAAATACCATGATTTGGCAAAAATAACAGGATTTGGCACAAATACGATGATATGGCAGACATACTATGATTGGGTACAAATACTATGATTCGGCAGAAATACTGCGTTTTTAGCACATTTGACTGAAATACTATGATTTGGAAGAAATACTATGACTCCATATAAATACAATGCTTTGGCACAAATACTATGATTTGGTTTGACTACTGTGATTTAGTACAAATACTATGATTGGGCAGAAATACTATGTTTCAGTACAAATACTATGATTTGGCAGATATACTATATTCAGCACATATATACTATATATATACTATAACATATCAGAAATATTCTGATTTGGCACAATGACCATGATTTGGCAAAAATACTATGATTTAGCAGAAGTACTAAGATGTAGTAGAAGTACTTTGATTTAGCAGAAATACTATGATTGAGGAGTAATACTTTAACATAGTAGAAATATTGATACACACACACATACACAGAGCGTAAAGTGAACAGGGTCTGTTAAGAGTCTGGGCTTGGTATATCTAGGTCAGTTAAATTAGCTGCACCTGCTGTAATCAGCCCTTACACACACAGACACAGAGAGAGGTATGGGTTTTCTTCAGTGTATTTCTGACATTGAGGATTCCCCTCGAACAAATGGCCATAATTTCCTAACCGTAGGGGCTAGAATGGTCATTCTGACATCGTTTTGTTCAGAAGAGATGGGGGAATCTTCAGGTCTTCATAATTCAGAGATAAAATATAAATTATTAAAGATATATGACCTGAAATACACTGTAACTGAGTAGAGGTGAAGCAAAACTGCCTTGACTTGGCCTCAAACAACGTTTTGTAACTCTAAATCTATATGGAGCATCAAAATCATTCTTTCACCGTAGGAAACAGCAGGCTTTGGTGAACAGTCATAGAAATTTTCAGGGCTCTGTTGAAATCTATCAAAAAGAAGTTATGAGCACCAAAAGTCATAGCAGGAAAGAGCAGAATTTTTAAAGATTTGAACAGTGAAAATAGCACAAAAACTGAGGGAGTAGTTAAGCGCCAAAAAACGTACGGAAGCAACCAGAATAAAGTATAATAAAGAACTAGAAAATTTGCATTTCCTGAGAAAATGCTGTGTGAATGCCTCGTAGTGGAATCTGAAAACAGCAGAAGGAGAACAATCTGCTGACAAGAGCTAAAGAAGCCGAAGTTTGTTCTAAAAACAGCTGAAGAATCTAAAATTTGTGCAGAAAAGAGGTGAAAAACTGAAAATCCTGCTAAGAGGTGAAGAAGCTAAAATTTGTGTGGAAAAGAGTTTAAAAAGTTAAAGCATTCACTAAAGTTTTTTTTTTTTTTTTTTTTGCCTTAAGCAGGATTTGAACCAGGGCCTCCCACTCTAAGAACAGTTGCTCACCTCACTGAGCCAAACTGGCTTTCAGGTAACTGAAAAGAGGTGTATAAGCTGAAAATTTTACTGAAAACAGTTGCATAAGCTGAACTTTCAATTCAATTCAATTCAATTTTATTTATATAGCGCCAAATCACAACAAAAGTCGCCTCAAGGTGCTTTATATTGTACAGTAGATAGCACAATAATAAATACAGAGAAAAACCCAACAATCATATGACCCCCTATGAGCAAGCACTTTGGCGACAGTGGGAAGGAAAAACTCCCTTTTAACAGGAAGAAACCTCCGGCAGAACCAGGCTCAGGGAGGGGCGGCCATCTGCTGCAACCGGTTGGGGTGAAAGAAGGAAAACAGGATGAAAGACATGCTGTGGAAGAGGGACAGAGATTAATAACAGATATGATTCGATGCAGAGAGGTCTATTAGCACATAGTGAGTGAGAAAGGTGACTGGAAGGGAAAAACTCAATGCATCATGGGAATCCCCGGCAGCCTACGTCTATTGCAGCATAACTAAGGAAGGATTCAGGGTCACCTGGTCCAGCCCTAACTATATGCTTTAGCAAAAGGAAAGTTTTAAGCCTAATCTTGAAAAGTAGAGATAGTGTCTGTCTCCGAATCCAAACTGGAAGCTGGTTCCACAGAAGAGGGGCCTGAAAACTGAAGGCTCTGCCTCCCATTCTACTTTTAAATACTCTAGGAACAACAAGTAGGCCTGCAGAGCGAGAGCGAAGTGCTCTAATAGGGTGATATGGTACTACAAGGTCATTAAGATAAGATGGGGCCTGATTATTTAAGACCTTGTATGTGAGGAGCAGGATTTTGAATTCAATTCTGGATTTAACAGGAAGCCAGTGAAGGGAAGCCAAAACAGGAGAAATATGCTCTCTCTTTCTAGTCCCTGTCAGGACTCTTGCTGCAGCATTTTGGATTAGCTGAAGGCTTTTCAGCGAGTTTTTAGGACATCCTGATAATAGTGAATTACAGTAATCCAGCCTGGAAGTAATAAATGCATGAACTAGTTTTTCAGCATCACTCTGAGACAGGATATTTCTAATTTTAGAGATGTTGCGCAAATGGAAGAAAGCAGTCTTACATATTTGTTTAATATGTGCATTGAAGGACATGTCCTGGTCAAAAATGACTCCAAGGTTTCTCACAGTGTTACTGGAGGCCAAGGTAATGCCATCCAGAGTAAGAATCTTCTTAGATACCATATTTCTAAGATTTTCAGGGCCGAGTACAATAACCTCAGTTTTATCTGAATTAAGAAGCAGAAAGTTAGCGGCCATCCAGGTCTTTATGTCTTTAAGACATTCCTGCAGTTTAACTAATTGGTGTGTGTTACCTGGCTTCATGGATAGATAGAGCTGCGTGTCATCTGCATAGCAGTGAAAATTTATGCTATGTCTTCTAATGATGCTGCCTAAGGGAAGCATGTACAATGTAAATAGAATTGGTCCTAGCACTGAACCCTGTGGAACACCATAATTGACCTTAGTGTGTGAAGAGGACTCTCCATTTACATTGAACAAATTGGAGTCTATTAGATAGATATGATACAAACCACTGCAGTGCAGTACCTGTAATACCTACAGCATGTTCTAATCGCTCTAATAGGATATTATGGTCAACAGTATCGAACGCAGCACTGAGGTCTAGCAGGACAAGCACAGAGATGAGTCCACTGTCAGAGGCCATAAGAAGATCATTTGTAACCTTCACTAAAGCTGTTTCTGTGCTGTGATGAGCTCTGAAACCTGACTGAAACTCTTCAAATAAGCCATTCCTCTGCAGATGATCTGTTAGCTGTTTGACAACTACTCTTTCAAGGATTTTTGATATGAAAAGAAGGTTGGAGATTGGCCTATAATTAGCTAAGACAGCTGGGTCTAGAGATGGCTTTTTAAGTAAAGGTTTAACTACAGCCACCTTGAAGGCCTGTGGTACATAGCCGATTATTAGAGATAGGTTGATCATATTTAAGATTGAAGCATTAATTAATGGCAGGACTTCTTTGAGCAGTTTTGTAGGAATGGGGTCTAAAGACACGTTGATGGTTTGGAGGAATTAATTATTGAAGTTAACTCAGAAAGATCAATTGGAGAAAAAGAGTCTAACTTAACATCGATGGTACTAAAAGTAGCTGTAGATAATATTACATCTGTGGGATGATTATTGGTAATTTTTTCTCTAATGATAAAAATTTTATTTGTGAAGAAGTTCATGAAGTCATTACTAGTTAACGTTAAAGGGATGGTTGGCTCAGTAGAGCTCTGACTTTTTGTCAGCCTGGCTACATTGCTGAAGAGAAACCTGGGGTTGTTCTTATTTTCTTCAATCAGTGACGAATAGTAAGATGTTCTGGCTTTGGAGGGCTTTCTTATAAAGCAGCAAACTATTTCTCCAGGCTAAATGATGTTTCTCTAAATTTGTGACACGCAGTTTCCTCTCTCCAG